>OY282558.1:203592224-203907224 GCA_958295665.1 Tipula vernalis | reverse complement strand
ATTGATTAGAAAATAGTGAAGTCCATTGTTCCACTTATTCGTGGTTTGGCTTCAACAGTGTGTATTTTTTCGGAAGTGATTATCTGTTTCGACATATTTTCGTTGTGTCTTCGAGTCGTATCACTTCATTTTTCATGACTATATTCACGTCACACCGATTTTCCTATTCTCTTATTCGTTTGTTACGTCTAAAGTCACTTCTTGCGACAGATGTCACTTCAAACGAAATTCTATCATGTAGTTTTTTCAAGCGACAAATTATTTTGAATTGACACAAATATTTTGAATAAATTCCGTGTATCAATTGTTTTTATATTTGTTCACAGTAATAAAATAACGGATTCTAAACAATTCAAGATGCTGGCCGGCCTAATGGAAAAAATATTAAAGTGGGAAAAGAGTACATGAGTTTCGGCAGTTCAGAAGACGAATTCAATAATATATAGAATGGCTTCACCGATAAATTAAAAGCAGCAGTCCTCCAGTAGGGAGTAATACAGAATGGCAAAAGGTAATTTATAAATATTTTTTTTTGTAATTTTTTTACAATTATTGGGAGGGAATTCGGTTTTTGTAGCGGAGCAGGGCGGAGCGTACAACAAACTACACACTTTCCCTATACAAGAGGAAAATGTGATAGACATTTTGATATTGAGAGAAGAAGCCTAACCAACGAGAAACACATTTGCTTTAAATACCACACGTTCTCAACAGTAAACCTCGCAAACAAATACCATCACAAGCACACCAATATCTATCTCTCTGCAGAACTGGACAATATAGCGAGCGGACCAGAGCCAGTAAGAAACGACACACCAGTCGCTCAATCTTGAAATAAGTTAAAAAAGCGAACTTCAAAATCATTTGAAGATGAATGTAGACAACTATTACAATTGCAAACAACAGCAATATTGCAAACAGAAAAAAATACTAAAGAAGCTGACCGTTATACCCGCAAACTATACGAACTTAAATCAAAAACGTTTAAGGTATTTAAAGAAAATATATTAATTAAGAGGAAAATAAAAAAAGACAACCTCGAACTAAAGTGACGGGCCATTGAGTATAAAGAAATGAAGCAGCTATACAAGAAACTACTAGTTCAGTAAAAACACACCAGTCCAATGTTGTGAACTTGTAATCATTTTTAAAATACTAAGATTTTATTTTTAAGCCATTTTTTTGAAAAGTTGAATTGAGTTGTTTTATTTTTATTTATTTATATAATAATATTGAATTTATTAGTATATATTACCAAATTGAATTCATTATTTATTGTCTGATTCACTCTGCAGCAATTGCATGTGCAATGTTTTCTAACGTTGGTAGCTGCTCTTGTACAAATGTACATTTATAGCTACACTAACTGACCCGGCAAACTTCGTTTTGCCCAAAATAGATTTTTTGATTGAATTAATTTCGAGCATTCACGATTCCACCCGAAATTTGTTTTTTTGATCGAAAATTATCGATCGTTAACTGATGACGTAATAATATAATTTCAATTATAAATTGAATGAAACACTTTTCGAATCCAAATGACTTCGTTCCGTCCAATATTTGGCGAAAATTCATTGAATTTTATTCGTTTTATTGAATTATAAAAAACAGAATAGAACAATGATTGTATTCAATTTAAGGCTTCATGATACACAACCTTTTTTGTTTTTTTCTCCGGAGCGTAAAAAAAGAGTGAGGATGGTTTCCCAACTCGAGAACACGCCACATATAGCTGGCCGAGTGAAAAGCATGACATTTCCAGATTTATGCTGCACACTTCCAGCGTCTGACTTTGTGATTTGTTTATGGTCATCGCAAATGCAAGTTTAACTATGGGAACTGAATGCGCTTGAACTGGAACGGCAAATCGGTTAAAGTCAAGGGAATTCGCGGAATTAGGCATTCTTCTCCCTTGAACGGCCCTTTCAAAATCCTTGCCACTATCACATTGTTCATTAGCTTCGTCACAATCAGTCGGGTTCCATTGCACAGTTAGCATAATGATGACATATCCAACTTTAAGACGCAAATGATGAGGCGGCATGCCAGGCAAATCCAATGAGTTTAGGAATTCCACTGGATAATTGACGACTTCGTCTTCGTTTTCGACGCGATCGATCGATTTGTATGAACGCAATTCTCCTGGAATTTGATTTTTAATCGTCCAATTCAAGTCATTGAGATCAATATTTTTCGCTGTTAAAATGACGCGTGCGCTCAACCAATCGTAGTTACGATAATTTTTTTGACCAATGTTCAGATATACATTAGTGATGAGTTCATCTTTCGTTGAAGTGAATTGGCAAATTTCAGATGGAATCGATATTAAACCACTGGAAGTATCTACCGGAATTTGTCCATTTCCGATTCTCAGCAGTTCTTTGGAGAAAACTCCTGCGGTTCTATCCTGTTGCAGAAACATTCGCATATTCATACTCTATGGAATGGTTTTCACGTATCCCCCCAAATATACGATGACTTGAGACATGCATTTAATTCATCCGCCGCTGTTGATTTCGATCGCGGAAAGTCTTTGTCGGAAGTCGCCCGCCAACAGTATCATCACGCCACCAAAGCGACAATTATTGTTGCACAATCTTTTAATGTTCCATCGTTTACTCATCTCATATGATCAATTTACATTTTTTCAACACTTTTGCCATGGCTGATTGCTGTGAAATATTGCAAACAGGATTTTCGTTGATTTGCCGTTCTTCCACCTTCTAACAGTGTTGCAGCAATTCCGGTAGATGCGAGACGTATGGCTGCAAATATCAATGATATCATGAACGTTTTCCCAGTTCCGCTGGGCGCATCAAGGAAAAATAGTCCACCGTTTTCATCATCGACAGCCTTCATCAGTTGATCATACGCACTCTTTTGCTATTCATTCAACAGTGGAACATTTGTTTGTACTTGTTGTTGTAAAGTTGTCGTGTCGTTAGCACGCTCGCGTTCCAATTCACGATTGAATACATCTCTAGTTTGACGATTTGGCGCTGGCATATGAATTTCAGTCAATAGTTTGCCACCCATAAGCAAACACAAATCTTCAATCAGCACCAACGCGACTCGAAAGCTATGCAAAATGTCTTCTGCATAGTGTCATCTTTGTACGTATTCCTTAATTGACGTGAGTTTGAAGGCTGACATGAAATGATCTTAGCGAAAAGTGTACGAACTTGATTGGCAGGTGAAGAAGCTATTGCATCGTCTAGCGTTTGATTCCAGTGATTTTCGTGTTCAAGCAATTATAACTGTTGACATGCTTCTCGAAATGTGACACACACCGTATCATTCACAGTTCGCAATGACTCAATTGAAGTTAAACCGCGCACATTAACCAAAAGCAACCGAAGGTAGAAGCAATCATCACACCTGGATATCCATCTACTGGTTGGCCTTGCTTCATGCGTAGCTATTTCTTTACCAATGCATGCCATGTGTAATATCGAGACATCTCCGAGTAAATCAATGTTCTCGCAATCGGATTACTGGCGCAAGTTGAAAAGAAACTCGTTAATGTTGTTGCTGGTGGTCTTTCCACTCGCTGTGCAGCGTTCGCTGCTTTGAAATACACTCTTTGGCCATTCTCCAAATAGATACACAACAGTCGGATTACGTTCAAGAATCGCAAATGAAAATATTCTCCAGAGTGCTTCATTGCAGTTCATATATCGGCCCATTTGGAACTTGCTGATTTCATCTCGTTCAACGCCAATAACCGCCATATCGCTTCCTTTGGTGACGTATTTGCAAACATACTTAATTGATTTCACCGAACTGCAATATTCAATATTGATATGTGTTTTAAATTCCGACAAACATCTTTAATATCTGCGTCGCTATTGACCGCATCTCTCAAGTGAATATATTCTCCAGATCGCAACTTAGCCTGATTGAGTCGAATGTAATTGAGTCTTTCTGTCTCAACCTAAACGTACATATCAACTACATATTGTTAAAACAATCGGCGATATCTCAGTAACTGATTGTCAATGTTTTGGCGAATCATCATTCGATATGCGCAAAAGTTCATTGAACTGACCTTTTTATTTATCTGACCCCTAAAAATTTACAATTTATGAAGTGACAATCAAAAGTGTGTTTTTGTACTAACCATTGGCCGGATTTATCATGTTGTATCTCAAGTGATATCCGTCTTCACCACGGCAGAACATAAGCATATCTCACTTATTCGCTGTAGTGCGTTTCCAGTTCGGCGTTTGATGACTATATCACGCGATTCCAAATTTTCACCAACAACAACAATTAATATTTCACTAACTGTAGGTGCATTGTATTGTCGTTCATTAGTTTTTGCTGGTCTTTTGTCCCCTTTTATGACAATGCTGTAATCATCGTATGGCACACATTTGCTGCAATTGCTGGACTATTTCTCTTTTCGTTGTATTAAACATAGCACAACGCCGACTTGCTTTATCATGGGAATCTCCAAGAAAGTATATTTACAGATATTTGTGTTCTTGTGAATGAATCTGTATAGTTGGAGGCAAATTCTTTATTTTTTGTATTTTGTTGGCAAGATAAGTGTTAGTTCGTGTTATATCGTGATGTATCGTGTATTGTGTGTGGTGTGTTAGTGTTTTTTGTGGTGTTAGTGTTGGTGTAGTAGCATTCATTGCTGATGTGAACACGTTTCTCTTCCGTTCGACGTGCTGCGATATGTCGGTATCGCGTTGCATTCTGAGAACGCCCACCAATGTTACCATGATCTCTTCTTGGCATCGTAACAAATATCGAACTGTAAATGATCATCACTTTGTATAAATCGCACGTAAAGTTTTCACTAATCAATAGTTTACCTTTGAAATAGCAATAAAGAAAGCAAATGAACCAAAAAAATGCAATTTAAATTTTTGAAATCAACTGGAAAAACAAAACAAATCGATTACCGATCTATTCCAATGGAAATGTGGTTAGGCTTTTGCCGACAAACAAAAACAATGAACTCACTTTTTTGTGATCGAAATATCAATAATATCACTCAGAAATTGATAATCTACCGATTCGCAGTGATATATTTCGTAAATGTAATCTATTTTAGTCGAAAAATCAATGAAAAATGATAAAAATATCGGGAAGTCATTTAACCGTGACCCCAAAGCTGAAATCATCAAAGCAGAAACAATATACTGATCTGTCAAACGGAATGACCGCCTACAGCGTTGAACCACCTGTTGAACTGTAATTGAATTGAACTGAAAAACAAAATGTGCGCCTACAGCAACTTTTCTTTTTTCCTAAACTTTCGCATAGCAACTACGAACAAACCCGTAGAAGGAAGTATCCAATTTGGTTAGGTCGTTTTCAAGTTTTAAGCATCCCAACATCCACGATTACAGAATAAATTACAAAGGCTCACTATCATCACGTTTAAGCTGAATAATCCCTTTCAATCTTCTATATATATAAAAATAAGTCGGGTTTTCCTTCCTGATGCTATAACTCCAGAACGCACGAACCGATTTCCACGGTTTTGCATTCGTTGGAAAGGTATCGGGCTCCGTGAGGTTTATAGCAAAGAAAATTCAGGAAAATTTTCAAGAGAAAAGCAGGAAAACAGGGAAAATCATTTTTCACATACAGCGCCATGATACATAGCATGTACTACAACGGCGCAAGTACGTGGTGTGTGAGTATACCTCACGAAAACAAGTACGTTTCATTTCAAATAGATGTCGCCGGTGCGTGATACATTGTTTGACAGCTACTCATTGTACTCTGCTAAGTTAATTTTATGTGACATTTATTATGCGCACGATCTTTCAAACGCTAACTTAAAACCGGTATTGTGTTCACTGTGAAATTGTGAAATTGAGGTTAAAGTTATTCGTTTCCTAACAGTTCAATTGGAAACCATCAAATCAATCACGCGTATTGTGCACATTTTTATTCAATTTCAACAGCAGGCATTTGTCCTTAAGGTGGTAAGTTGAACTGTGTAAATTATGTGGATCGTGCATTTGAGGTTAAATTCACCAGTCTGTCCATAGTCCAAAATGCCGAGAGGACGACGTGCGAACATCGGCCGCCGCACTAGACATGCAAGCCAGCAACAAGTGTATTCACAGAACTTAAACGAAGAAAGACAAAATATAATAACAGAAAATGCCCGATTGAGACAACGCGTGAGCACACGAAAATCATTGGCATCATACAATCGCTTGGCATTCCAATATGATCCCACTGCGAACTACAGTGATGATGACAATTTAGATATTGGACCAATGATGACTGTATGCCGATATTGCAATGCGTTAAAGTTCAAAAGAGAAACGGCTGGATTATGCTGCGCAAGTGGAAAAGTCAAACTGGATCCATTACTTACACCACCACAGCCACTGAAACCATTGTTCGATGGAACTGATCGTGATTCCAACCATTTCCTTCAACGCATCCTTGAATACAATAACTGCTTTCGCATGACTTCCTTTGGAGCTAATATCATTCAAGAAGGCGGCTTCATGCCGACTTGCAAGGTAAAAGATACAACAGTCACACCGTATACTTAAACAAATGATTGTTTGCCATTACAGATACAAGGACAAATATATCATTTGCATGGTTCAATGGTGCCAACACCAGATGAACCGCATCAATTTCTGCAAATATATTTCATTTCGTCGATGGTGGATCAGCTGAATGTGCGGTGCAATATACAGGGAACACAACAGTTAAAGAGACGAATTATTGAACAGTTGCAAGCATTTTTTCACGCTAATAACGCTGTGGTTAATATGTTCAAAACAGCATTGGAACGAATGCCATCGGATACGCACAAATTTGTCATAAGAGCGGATCGTACCCCAAAAGGTGAACATGTGCGAAGATTCAATGCGCCCACCGTTGATGATGTTGCTGCAATTATTGTTGGCGATCCAACTACATCACGAGACATTGTCGTTCAGCGAAGAAGCAATATCATGCATCGTGTAAACGAGACACATCGTTTGTACGATGCGTTACAATATCCAATCATTTATTGGCAAGGGCAAGACGGATACGACATCACGTTGAAGATGGTCGATCCAATTACAGGTATAATATTCACACACTAATTATTGCTATTATTGGTTTCCATTAACAATCCATTTAATTTTGCATTTTCAGGCGTATCAACGAACAAAAATCTAAGCGCAATGAATTACTATGCGTATCGTATGATGATTCGTACACATGAGGAGAATGTCATTCTGCAGTGCCGTCGGCTATTCCCGCAATTCGCTGTCGACATATATGTCAAAGTCGAGACCGAACGTTTAGCGTTCATCCGATTCAATCAGGCAAAGCTACGATCTGAGGACTATATACACTTGCGTGATGCTATTCATTCAGATGGTAATGTTCAGAATATTGGACGCCTGACGATTCTCCCATCATCTTATATCGGAAGCCCACGCCACATGCACGAATACGGTCAAGACACCATGACGTACGTGCGAAATTATGGAACTCCGGATTTATTTATTACGTTCACATGCAATCCGAAGTGGACGGAAATTGAACGTGAGTTGGACCCGGGCCATAAACCGCTAGATCGCCATGACATAATCGCCAGAGTATTTCAGCAAAAACTCAAGGTTATGATGGATGTGCTTACTAAGTATCGAGTTTTTGGTGACACACGATGTTATATGTACTCGGTGGAATGGCAGAAGCGTGGACTACCGCATGCTCATATCCTAATTTGGTTGCTGAACAAATTACATTCAAATGAAGTGGATGACATTATATCAGCTGAAATTCCTGATCCAGTCACTGATCCCCATCTACACGACATTGTGACGACACAGATGCTGCATGGACCGTGCGGTGCATTAAATCCATTATCGCCTTGCATGGTTGATGGAAAGTGCACAAAACGATATCCGCGACCGTTAGTTGCTGAAACAGTCACAGGGAACAATGGATATCCAGTTTATCGTCGGCGTTCAAAAGAAGATAATGGTCGAACTATCAAAGTTAAAGTTCAAAATCAAGAGATTGAGATCGGAAATGAATTCATTGTACCATATTGCCCGCTGCTATCACGAATTTTCAAAACACATGCGAACGTTGAGAGTTGTCATTCGGCCAAATCAGTCAAATATTTGTGCAAGTACGTCACAAAAGGCAGCGACATGGCTGTGTTTGGTATTGCGTCGGAAAATGCGAATGACGAAATCAGGAACTTCCAAATGGGCAGATACGTCAGTACTAATGAAGCACTGTGGCGATTATTTTCATTTAAAATTCATGAAAGATATCCCACAGTTGTACATTTAGCAGTGCATTTGGAAAATGGACAAAGAGTTTACTTCACTGAGGCTAATGCGGCACAACGAGCTGAGAGACCACCATCGACAACATTGACTAGCTTCTTTGCAATGTGTGAAGCAGATCCATTCGCAGCAACGCTGATGTACGTTGAAATGCCCAAGTATTACACTTGCAATCAATCAACAAAGAAATTCCAACGTCGCAAACAAGGAACCCCAGTTCCAGATTGGCTACAGGTGTTTTCCACTGATGCGCTATGTCGCATGTATACTATTCATCCTAGAAATGATGAATGTTTTTATTTGCGACTGCTGTTGGTAAATGTACGTGGACCAAAATCATTTGCGCATTTGAAAACTGTGAATGGCCACCAATACCAAACATATCGAGAAGCATGTCAACTATTGGGTTTGCTGGAGAACGATTCTCATTGGGATTTAACACTTGCGGATTCAGTTGTTTCATCAAATGCGTACCAAATACGAACGCTGTTCGCAATTATCATCACCACATGTTTTCCTTCACAACCAATTCAGTTATGGAACAAATACAAAGACGACATATGTGAAGATATCTTGCATCGTTTGCGCATTCGAACGAATAATCCCGACATGCAAATAACCGATGAAATCTACAATGAAGGATTGATTCTTATTGAGGATCAATGATTGACTATTGCAAACAAGCTACTGATTGAAGTAGGAATGATTGCGCCAAATCGATCGATGCACGATGCATTCAACCAAGAATTAAATCGAGAGCTGCAATACAATGTTGATACATTGCAGGAATTCGTTCGAAATAATGTGCCGTTGCTGAATGAAAAGCAAAAACAAGTATACGAAACATTAATGCAAGCGGTGGACAATAATACTGGTGGTCTATTCTTCCTGGACGCACCTGGAGGAACAGGGAAAACATTTGTCATTTCATTGATTTTGGCCACTATTCGATCAAGATGTGACATAGCTTTGGCGTTAGCATCATCTGGAATTGCAGCGACTCTTCTAGATGGCGGTCGTACTGCACATTCTGCGCTTAAGTTGCCACTCAATTTAAACACAACTGATACTCCAACATGCAATATTTCCCGATCCAGTGCAATGGGAAAATTGTTGATGCAATGCAAGCTCATTGTTTGGGATGAGTGCACAATGGCACATAATAAATCACTTGAAGCACTTAACTTCACACTGAAGGATCTTCGGCGAAATAACAACATCTTTGGCGGCTTGATGATATTGTTGGCAGGCGATTTCAGGCAGACGTTGCCAATAATTCCCCGTGGAACGCCTGCAGATGAATTGAATGCTTGCCTGAAGGCATCACCTTTGTGGAATAACGTAGAAACATTATCGCTAACCACTAATATGAGAGTTCAACTTTAAAATGATCAAAGTGCTGCACAATTTTCCAAACAATTGTTAGCTGTTGGAAATGGAAAAGTCCCAGTTGATGCGACAACTGGATTAATTACTCTTACCAACGACTTTTGCCGATTTGTAGACTCTCAATTAGCTCTTATTGAAAATGTTTTCCCAAACATTAGTGAGAATTATCAGAATTATGCTTGGTTAAGTCAACGAGCAATTCTCGCCGCAAAGAATAATGATGTACACGCACTGAATTTCACCATTCAATCAAAAATCGATGGCGATTTGGTGACATACAAATCCGTTGATTCCATAACAAATCCCGATGATGTAGTAAATTATCCAACGGAGTTTTTGAACTCTCTGGAGTTACCAGGATTTCCACCACATAACTTGCAACTCAAAGTTGGTTCAGTTATTATGATATTGCGTAATTTGAATCCACCGCGACTTTGCAACGGTACTCGACTTGCGGTGAAAAGACTTATGCCGAATTTGATTGAGGCAACCATTATTAACGGAAAGTACGCAGGTGAAAATGTATGTATTCCTCGAATACCAATGATTCCGACTGATCTTCCGTTTGACTTCAAACGATTGCAATTTCCGGTTCGCCTTGCGTTCGCAATGACAATTAACAAGTCGCAAGGCCAATCGCTTAGTGTTTGCGGGATAAATTTAGAAAATCATTGTTTTTCACATGGGCAGCTATACGTTGCGTGTTCACGAGTTGGGAAACCATTCGCTTTGTTTGTGTTAACGTCAGACCAAAAAACAAAAAATGTGGTTTACCAAAGAGCACTTCAATGAAACGGATAATTTGCGGACACGTATAACGCTTCGATTCAGTATTTACTTTGGATTCAATTTCATTTTTTACTTAGAGAAGTTCAACTAAATTACACTTCATTTTTGTAATCGAAATGAATTCATTACTGTTGTGAAATGAAATAAAATTTTTCCTTTTCAAATATAAAACAAAAAAATAATTTTTCTTCATCTTTTAATCCCCAAACGAAATGTTACATAAAACGAAGCGAAAACGGTGGCGAAACGGAGTTCGCCGGGTTTGCTAGTTATAGTATAAATGGGGTGTAGTAACCATAATTTTCGAAAATCCCAGTTTAACTCTTCGCTTCTCCTCTTCGCACATAAATCATTATTCAAAAAAGTTGGTTGTGCTACAGCCGATAAATGCTCGTTATCAGCATCCGTTTGATAGCCTCCTTCCGCGAAAAAACATAATGCGGTAGCAAGTTTAGGGGTGGGTAGAACTGAAGATGACGTAACCATTGGTTTTAATTGTAGTTCCACCTTATCCAACGAATATTTGTATAAGATTAGATTGATCCTGCATTTCGCTTTCACTGTCGTAATAAAATTCGATACTGCTCACTTTAATTACAAAATTAAAATTAAATTCACAAAATTAATAAAAAATAATGGCTTTGTTGACAACCAATTTAAAATGTTTATGATTTTTGACAATGTATACTGTCAAATTGCAGTAAATATTTGAGCAATTTTAGTGTTACAAAATGAATTTTTAGTTGCAGTAAGAGTTAAACAGTCTTAAATTAGTATGCTTCTGCACTGTTTAACTCGATAGCTTTGCACGTTTGTAACAAAATTACATATCCAAGACGCAAATTTTAATATATTGTACAAAAAATTTTTGAATAATTTTTGTTAGTTAATAAATTAAAATAAACGTAATTGATAAAAGTTAACTCAACAAATTATTGTTTCTTTAAGTAAACGGCCATTAATCATTTTGATATATGAAACACGCAATAGTTCGTTTACATCCCATAAGGAAGGAAAAGTTACAAGAGTTACAACCAACATGAGTCTCGAAAATATATATATAATATATAATTTTAGTTTAGTAGAGGTGCCGTTAAAATCTACTTTCTTTGACAATATGTCAAAATAAAAATCGTATCAACACGTGTAATTCTAAAGAATTCTCACAAATCAATTTTCCAGCAAATCAGTTCAAGTTAAGCAAGATTGATTAACAAATTCGATTTCGTTTATTCTCTAGTGCTGTAAAAATCGCTGTTTTCAGTTATAAATACCACTATTGATCACCTTCAAAAAAATTTTGATTTCATATACCCCCGCAGAGAGTTTATATACAAATTGTGTGTGCCCTATTCACAAGTAAATAAAGAAACAGCGCATTTTTTATATGCCTTTTCACGAATTTTTCGATGGATTGTTTGTTGTATTTTCCAATTTCATTCAATTATTTGTTTAGTAACATTAAAAACGTAGAGCGAAATTTAAAAAAAAAAAGCTCACTGTAAATTCAGACACACATATATGGTTATCATTTTATTTATTTTACCAATTTTCAATTGAATATCGATTTTTTTTAATGTCACACGACAAGCAGAACACAAAAAATGCTTACTTTATGGCTTTTCAACTTACATATTTGATAGGCTTTTTGTTGGTTGGCAAATATTTATTTATCCAAAACAAAAAAAAAAGCTGATAGGGTGTTTTATCTGATAGTAAAATATTACCCACACTCTAGCGGTGCACATATACCTTATACGTGTATATTCAATGATAAAATTAATTGTTTAACGATTTTGTTTTCTCGTTTTGTTGTTGTCATCTTAAATGTCAAATTTTCTTTTAATTTTTATTTTCCAATTGTCTCATGAGAAATCAAAATGGAATTACTTAAATGAAAATCGTTTTCTAATTTTGTTGGAAAATTCTTTTTTAGTTGTTTGTGTGATTTGAATTAATGAAATTTGTGTGTGTGAGTGTGTGTGTCTTTGTGTGTGTACGGTCGATGCATTGGTATACACACAAAAAGATGCTGCCACCAATGGGGATGCTACGCTACATTTTTATTCCATGACATTTACATCTTATGTTATGATGAAAATAAAGTTGAAAATAAAAAGTTAGCTCAACATTATACTTGTTTTCAAGTTGGGTTATAACATTTTAAGTTGAACCAATTCTACTGACAATTTACCTTTTTCAGTTCTCAAGTATATAGTAGAACAACATTTTCTTGTATAGTTTTCATAAATAAATGTCAAGACGATGAAAATTTAAAAAAAAACTTATAAATTTTATTATTATTTTGCTTACAATCATAAAAAAGCTCTTAACCGATCAAATTTTTTATTCATAAATGTAAATTATTTTATTTTATCTAGCACCGATAGATAATTAAATTAAGGCTTATTTACGTCATTTGTTATAAACGAAAATGCCACAAATTTACTTAGGTGAATAAATGTTATATGTACACAAGTAGATATTCGTATAAAAAGTTGAAACGGAAATGAAAAAGCTTTCCAACCAAATAACAAAACAATCGAACAGGAAAAAACATTGTACCGTAATGATTTCCATGTTATTTTTCTATTTATTAATCATCGCATGAAAAGTCATCGAAATTTTCTTCAAGATTATTTCCTGTGTAATTTATTTATCTATACCATCTATCTACTCTGCTATGTAATAATAATACATTTAAGTAGGAGTAGCACATAAACAGAAAAGCAAAGTAAATTATATTTGATTTGAGGTTATTTATGGGTTATCATCATTCACCGTGTTTTCTGATTAATAAGAACGATTTGGTACCTACATAGTAATGACAAAAACAACAATAACTACAACGACGACGATGTCAACATACAAATTAGATTTTCACGATTGATGTGATTCGATTTGAGATAAAAATAATTTTGCGATACATTATTACGCTAAAAATTATTTTATGCTCTAATTAAAAATAAAATTCGATTTTTTTTTTATATCAACTCGATTATAATTTCACATAATTATATTTTGAGTACTTGTACGTTAATGTTTATGTACTTTTTTTTGACAAATCAGCAGGGTACATAATATGGCAGACGGAATGTTTTAATGTAATAAAATTTTATTACATAATTTTATTTGTGGTTTCATGGTTACACAGTTTTATTTTGGTCAAGATTTTATGTACCTACATACATATGTACATATTTATGTTGAGTGATTGCATGTAATTTTGTGCTACAAACATAAAATTTAACCAGTTTATTTGATTTATTTGATTTTATGTACTGATATAGCAGGTGATTTTAGGCGTTCATACCTCCATTTTCTAAATTCTTAATTGCGTCAAGCGTAATTCGCAAAGCTCGTTAAGCCAATTTAAAGCAGTGATATTAATAAGTCCCAGAAATAGTGTTGTTAGCATTGGTGATAAAATACAAATGTTCGCACAAATTTGTGTGGTTTGGAAACAGAGACTCTAAAACTTATTGTTGTTCTCCTTAAACACTTGTTAAACGTGTACAAAGATAAGTTTTATTTGTCACACTTGTTGTCGTCCACAAGAATACATCATTGAAATGAGTTTTTTTTGGATAGATTTTTGATTTTTGGGGTTTTATCTGTTTTGAGGTTCCCTGAGTCCGAAAAAGTGGGCTTCGAAATAGTGACAGTCTGTCAGTTTGCCAGTTTGTCTGTCAGTCTGTCTGTGTCCTGAAACATACTGAAACTTAAAATTTAAGCTTTTTTCATAAGGGGACGTCCTTTAATGATGTCATTCTTTTTTTTTCAAGTTTTTGTAACTTTTGTGACAGAGGGGGGGAGGGGGTATTTCTGAAAAAAGACATAACAAATTAAAATAAAAGTAAAACACTAAATTTTAAATAAAAAATAAAAATATTTCATTTTATTGAATAAATTTAAGTATTCCACATAAAATTATGTAGAAATAAAAATTAAATATTACATTTATGCGTCCTCCCAAGGACTGGTAAAATGTTGGTCCAGTGTGCAAACTGGAATTATTAAGTCTGCTTCATTATCAGGAGTAATATCTAAATTTTCAACATTTAAATGATCCTCGTCAATCCACTCCGCTACTTCAAGTTGATCTGCCTGCATTAAAATAGCCATCATCTCTCGTTGCCTTTTGGCCGCAATTCGAATAGGACGAATTTTTCCAAATTTCAACTGATTTTCTTTTTGCAAATTATGCACAGACATATGCTTCTTCAGCATAATGTGTGATACAAAATATATTTGGCAAACATTGCAAATTCGTTCTTGTAATTCAGGTTGCACCGTATTGCAAAACATATCGTATGGGTAAATTTCAAATTTATTTTTATTTTGAACCATATCACCCAACGTTAATGATTTGGTTATAAACAATGGCGCAAAATTATAATTTGGCTCATCTCTCGCAACTAAAACTTTTAGGCCATTGGAAGTTTGTGAAAGTGGCACTGGTGGAGGCAGAAAACGTGCATTTAATATAATTACGAGTCAGAATACCGTGAGTTAAATAAAAAAAATATTTATTTAGTAATTTTCTTACAATTTATTTATTAAGATGTTAAACTAAACACGAGTAAACTAGAACTAACTATTTTAACATTTAATTTTTATTCTTTACAACAATTAATGCTATGTTATCAAAATATTATCATACGATATTTTCCATCCGGTATCTTTTGTTCAAAGGTTTCAACTTTATTGTTTTTGCTGATGTTGCGTTTGAATGGTGGGAATGGAATGCTGTCAGCTTTATCTTGTGCATGTAACTCCTCCGGGGGATGAAGAAAGGGCGTCCTCGGCCTTTGGTAGGATACCATATTTGGAGAGTACATCGGAGTAGGATGTGCTAGGCAAAGTGGTGGATGTGGGCGATGATGTTTTACTCGAATCGTTGATGTTTATTGTGGATGAGTGGTGAGCAATACGAATGAAGACGATCAATATGATTATACCTATTGATGAGACAGAGATTCCTCCTGACAGGGTCAACATCCAGTTTTGATGATCTGCTTGTCTTAAATACACGTGCGTCAACTGTTTTCTATTCTCGATGTTTTCTTGATTGAGAACATCAACGCTCAAGGAGGCGATTAATTGACGTGTGGTTGTACATTATGCATTGCTCCTTGAATTACCTGCATCTCAGTTTCTACTTCATACTAGTGGAACTTTTTGTCACGGAAAGTCAGCGTACAATTGAAAAAGTCTACAAAAAAATTTCCTGTTAATTCTCTATTGTTGGGCCCGCAGTTCGAGTATAGCGTTTCATTCTTGGCATTAATGAGGAGAAGTTTATCTTCTGCGATATATTGAACGGTAGTTTGTGTTTCTGGCGTAACATTGCACTGACTTCTAGCTCCCATTATTAACGGTCTGATGCATCTATCCCGAAACTCCTTAATGTCGGAGTGTTTTTGGACGAAGGTGTTATGATTTAACAGAATACCTTCTGTTTAGATTTAATTAAGTGTCGTGGGTAATCGGGTATAATTGTGTTGTTAACGACTAAAGCTATTATAGTCAAAATGACGGAGTCTTCCTCTTCCATTTTAGGTACTTCTAGGACATATAGAAGCGTGTCTTTGTTAATGGCGATTTTGGGTGTTATGTATTTAAGCGCTTCGTCTGGTAGCGTTACATTGATGCCCTGGCTGACTAGGAGATCCTTAATCTTTAAAATTTCTGTCAGTGTGAGGATCCGGTTGCTTGGCAGTTCGATCTTTGTCCTGACTATTGTCTCTTGGATATCTTCAAGTATCGTGTTTACTGTGTCGATGTTTATAATCGTGGCGATCATATCGATTTCAGTAAGTTGGTTATAGTAAACTGTTGGTTATTTGCATTGATGAGTTCGTTCATCGTGTCATTGATTAGCCGGAGATCTTCGGCATCGGGAGTGCCTGCCATCCATTTCCAGGCGGGCCCTAAAGTGTCCCAACGTTTGTGTCGTATCCTCTGTTTCGGTACTATTTGATGAAAGTTATTAACTAATTCTGTATATTTATGTTGTATGATCTTGTTTAATTCTAACATATCATCTAATTTGTTTTTATCAATTCTGCTGATTGAGTTTATGGTAATTTCTAAATTTGTTAGGTTAATTGGATGTATAATTTTTATGACCCCTGTTTGTATTTTACATGGTTTAAATTTAAGCAATAAAATTGGGTCTTCGTGTCAATTTTTTATTTCTAATTTTTGACTAAAACAGATTTGTAAAGTTATTATTACTGTAAGTAGTTTCATAATGAAATTAACAATATTATTCTTAAACTATAATTGTATTTCTATCTAATTTTATCAAAAATTGCAAAGTTTTACTAAGATTTATCTGAAATGATAAGAAAAATTGATTTTAATTAATTTTGTTTTTTCAATCTTTTTATTTTACTGTGATTCCGCTTAATGTTTCTACTTGTGTGGAATGTTTTCAGCGCAACATTCTGAATTTTTGTCTCAATTCCTCTCGGTTGAGACTTCGTTCTGATATTGGGTTTGAGAAACACCGTTTGACCTTTTGTAAGGTCGGGTGGTTTTTCCTTGTCAGAGTTGTATCTTTCCATTCTTGTGGATGCTTTTTGCAAATGATCGTGAACTGTTTGGAATATTTCGTGTGCTCGTGCTTGAATTTCTGCGGGGTTATTGGAGTTGTTTTGATTGAAAATCACTTCATTCGGCGTGAAGCCGGTCGCAGAGTGCACGCTGTTGTTATACAATGCAACTGACAATTCTATGGCAGTTGGGGTAGTATGATTTGGCAACTTACTTTTATTAGTATTGTATATTTCGATAACCGTTGCATGGGTCTTTTCGATCTGCCCATTAGATTCTGAAGACGATGCGTACTCTAATTGGATATGAAGGTTATTCAGAAATTCTCTTATTTGCACGGATTGAAATGTAGTTTCGTGGTCGTACACAATACTGTTTGGTATTCCGAAAAGGCTGAAGTATTTATTGAGAGCACAGGTAACATCGGTGATATTTTTCGTTTCTATTGGTAACATTTGTAAATGTTTGGAAAAGGAGTCTATTATTGACAAGAATTTGCTTTTGTTTATAATAAAAATGTCCATGTGCAGTCTCTCTAGCGGCTTCGTCGTGATTGGCCGCGGGGATATTTTGATATTATAGGGCTTGCGGTCATATTTGTGCTTGTTGCAAATATTACAAGCATTGATGTGAATTCTAATTTTGTTTCCCATTCTTGGGAAGAAAAATGCTCGCCTTAATTGCTTTTCCACTTCGGTAGTGCCCTTGTGGGCCCTTTCATGTTCTTTGATGATTAGTGCGTTCTGTCTTTCTTCATTGGTAATATCCTCAACCATTTTTGTCACAAAGACAAAGTGGCCAGGTTGACAAAAATGTTGTCTAAAGGTTTCTTGAATTGTATTGTATAAACCCTCGGGTGCCATAATTGCCGACTGTTTCCCATTGTGGTACTCTTTTAGAAAGCGCATAACATCGTCCGTTCCGCAGACTTTTTTAGAAACAATAATTCTTTTGAAGTTTGGAAAGATGTTTTCTGAGATAACTGTATCCAGATTTGAGATTTTAAAGATTAATTGGTTTCTATAGTAGTTTATAGGTCTGTCAGAAAAGTGGATGAAATAATCATCCGAGGTATCTGCCGAATGAATCGTTTCGATGTCGTCAGTAGGTTGTGCGTTATATATTGAGGGTTCGCTGGATTCGCGTACAGAGTTGCGATCTAGTAATTCATTCGTGTGTGTTTATTTAGTGTTAATGCTTGGTATGCGGCTAAGCGCGTCTGCATCGACGTTGGCTTTGCCTTTCTTGTATACGACATTGTAGTCGTAATTTTCTAGTTCCAATCTCCATCGTAAGATCTTGGAATTCTTTTCAGAGAACTTGAGGAATGTGAGAGGCTTATGGTCAGTTACCAGGGTGAATTTGTTCCCGTAAATGTAAGGCTGATACTTTTTCACCGCCCAAATTATGGCCAGAGCCTCTTTTTCATTGGTTGCATATCTCGCTTCTGTTGAATTCAGGGTACGGGATGCGAACGCGATGGGTTTCTCGACACTATCTTGGATTTGGGAAAGAACGGCGCCAAGCGCGAAATCCGAAGCGTCTGTCGTTAATATAAATGGTTTATAGAAATCCGGAAAGGTAAGTATTTGATCGGTTGCAATAGTGTTTTTGAGTGTTTCGAAGGATCTGACATAATCTGGGTCTGCCAGATTTAGAGGTGTTTCCTTCTTTAAGTACTTCGTCATGTTCCTCGCGATTTTTGAATAATCCTTAATAAATCTCCTGTAATATCCGGAGAGTCCAAGGAATTGTTTAATTTCTTTCTGATTTTTTGGTAACGGCCAGTCCAAGATCTTTTGTACTTTGTCTCTGTTAGGTTTTACACCATCTGGCGTTATGAGATGGCCCAAAAACTCGGTTTCTCTCTTCATAAATTCACATTTATCGAGTTGGATTTTGAGGTTGAATTCTGAGAGCCTATGTAAAATGGTATTCAAGTTATTCAAGTGTGATTTCAGGTTTTATCCGACAACGACGATGTCGTCGAGATAAACGTGACAAATTTTACCAACAAGTCCCTGGAGTACGTTGTTCATGACGCGTTCAAACGTCGAACGACCATTTTTTAATCCAAACGGCATCCTGCAGAACTCAAAGTGTCCTCTATCTGAAGAAAATGCAGTTTTTGCTTGCGAGTTTTCATCCATTAGGATTTGGTGAAAGCCTGATTTTAAATCCCGTGTTGTAAAGTAGGTAGACTTTCCCAGATTATCCAATATCTCCTCTATTTGAGGAATTGGGTACTTGTCGTCGATTGTCTTTTCATTTAGTTTCCTATAATCAATCACAACCCGTACTTTGCGTTTGCCTGAAGCGTCTGCTTTTTTGGGGACCACCCAAATAGGCGCTGAGTAGGGGCTATGAGAATGTCGAATTATCCCATTATTAAGCATTTCTTGGATCTGTTCTTCTACATCTGCTTTAAAGTAGTGGGGATATCTATAAGTTTTGGTGTAGACCGCGGCTTCATCACGTGTGATAATGTTGTGTTTGATTCCGACTGTAGCGGACAATTTTTCATTGGGTCTTAAGAGGACTGTGCGGTTGTTATAAATTGTGTCAATGAGAAATGTTAATTCTTGTGTAATAAGGTGGTATGTGCCAAGTATTTTCTTTATATCTTCTTTAGCAATATCAACATCACTCGAAATTGGTATTAGTTTCATGGTTTCGAAATTATTAATCTTGAATGTGAGTTTTGGTAAATGTTTCGGTGGAATTGGTTCACTAGTTAAAATTTTAACGGTCGTTTTCAGATTAGTGGCCTTATAAAGACCGGGTTGGACAGTAATTTGACTGTTGAGTTCTGCATATTGGGGTAGTGCCCAGTCGCCGTTTTCTGAAGTATGAAAGGTGACCGTATGGTGATAGAAATTTTCCGCTGGATAGTAACGGTAAAATTGAAACTTGTGGTTGTTAAGAGATATAGTATTGGATCTGTAATCGATGTTAGCGTTCATCTTCGCCACTGATTCAGATCCGAGGATACTATCGAAAAAATTGTGGAAGTTGAACTCATAATAGGTTTTGGGAGGTAAATTTTTACTTATAAGATTTGCTGTACCTTTTTTTGTTAGGTTGTGGACACCTAAAATATTCTTCACCGATGTATTTTGGGATTTTAAGAGATGGTTAGGTATGATATTCGGTTTGATTATGTTTTTATTGGCACCTGTGTCCAATAATAGGGTAATGTATTGGTTATTGGCAGCATGACATTTGAGATACGGCAGGAATTTTAACTTTCCGTATCTTAGTCGAGATCCTCCTGAAAATTTCCCAAATCGGAATTTTCATTGTCGTGTAATGTTTCTGTGTTAGAAATTTTCACACCATTATTGTCGTCTGGGAGGACTTCGTGGGTATTATAAGTAAACTTTTTGTTACCGGAGTTTCTGGTCCTCGATGAGGGATCTACGTCCATATAGTCTGTGGGAGGCCTATCTAACCTTTTAGTTTGAAAATTCGGAATGTCTTTGGGTTTATTTTGTACCAGGTTATATTTCGAATGATTGGTATTCAACTTGGTTACTTTCGAATGAACAGTCTGACTTTGATTCTTTTTATAAGTGTCAGAAATTGTTTCGTTACTAGTAAATTTGCATAGGATGGCATATGCTTCTTCTATGCTTTTGGGTTTGGCGGCTTGCGCGTATCCAAAGTAAGGCTTTTTCAGGCCTGAGATAAACGCCGCCAGCGCATCTTCCTCGATGAATGTGGAAATCGCATTCCAGGAAGCATAATAAGTTGGGTTTTGTTTCGCAAGGGATTTAATGTTTTGCACGATTTCCTTAGTTTTTTTGTAAAAGCTATGAATGTGCATCGTGTCTTGTTGTTTATTTGCCCACAGTTGGGACTTGCAGTGCGAGAGCTCCTGCTTGTCGCCCAAAGCTTCAAGCAGGATTGCTTTGATTTCCGGAAAAGATTCTGGGTCTCCGGCGAGGCATAGGATATCCTTTGCCTTACCCTCAATTTTGTTTTAAACTGCTTGTGTGTACATCTTGAATTGTGCTTGCGGAACTAGTTCTGCAAACAAGGATAACGTTTCTTCGGCTGTTTTCAGCCATGCAGTTACTTGTTTTTTATTCCCATCAAAGGAGGTAATGGACTTGATCGGATCGGGGATCCTAAATATGTCGGCAACCTTTTGGTTGTCGTGTGTTGGTTCCTGTGGAACAACTGGTTTAACTGGTGTTTCGAGTTTTTGGCCAAGATATGTTAATACTTGATCCTGCTCGGATTGTTTTTGACTTAAGTTTGTCAATTGAGTAGCTATCGCGGCTAATTGTGCGTTAATTTGATCCCACTCCATTTCTTGGCGTGTATCCTCCGCTATTTGCCGTAAGTCTCTATTTTCGTCAAATATTAACTTGATAGCCTTTTTCTTTTCCCGGATAGAATTTGTTTTGTCGAATTACTACTACTTTGTGTGAAAAATTAATTTATTAATCTAGTACACTTAGGGTAAAGGTATATGTGATTCAGTTTTTGACCTGTTTTCGCACCTATCTTGTAGTATGCGATGGTAGTAGCACCGGCTGTTGCGTCTATCTAGTAGTGCGCAATAGCGTGGCGGTAAGAAGTTTGTTTTTTAAATAAAACACAATTAAAAAAAAATGCAAATTGACAATTGGATTCTGTGCACGCCTATCTAGTAGTACATGACACAATACAAATTTACAAAAAAAAAAAAATATTAAAGAATTCTTACCTGAAAATTTTTTTTTTTTTTTTTTGTGTAGTCGTGGTGTGGATGACAGCGGGTACCGAAAGTATGCTATGTAGTGTGGTCGGCGTGACACACAAGTCCTTTGGGTGGTAATACCTTTAGCCCAGGATGTCAAAAGAAAATTTTCACTGAGTGTGCGTCTCTTCTATCGTAACTTACGTGGGTTTTTTAAAAACGATTCTTGATCGAGCGAGTATATTGTACTCCGTGTTCAACGAATCTCAATCAAGCGAGTATATTCTACTCCGTTTAGAATACTTTCTAGCAACTACAGAATTTCCACACAACCAAGAGAAAATTAATTCAGACGGAATCACTGCAAAGTAGTTTTTATTTGCTACTTCTAGCACTGTTTTCACAACACAGAATGTTTGTTCACTTGCACTTTCACTACAATTTAAGAACAAAACTTTCGCCCTACTAGCGATTTCTTCCAAGTGCAAAATTATTGTTTTGCAGAACTGTCCATCTGGATGACAAATATGATGGTCTTTTTGAGCGCGAATTAATTTAACTGGAACTGTTTTGATATGTCGTTTACCTTCTGTTCAACACGATTTTTTTTGGTAATAAACGTAGATAGAATCCATTTGGACTAATATTCAATCCTTTGGAGTTCAGTTCTTTTGTTAGTTCATCTAAAGTTTGAATGGATCGATAAATATCAATATCGCGTTTTTCATGGGAAGCAGCACCATGAACCGCAATATCAACTATAGTTTTTAATAGTAATGGTTGATCAACTTCTAATCTAGGTCTGCCAGGAACTCGTTTCTTTAACACCGCTTTTATTTCCGGATTATTTTTGCAAACCTCTTCTAATTTTCGTTTCCGTTCGTCTCTATATTTTTGCTGGCGCACTTGGTCATTTTGTTTAATTTTTAATTTTTTTTCCAAGCTTTGTTTTTGATCTTTAAGATTCCTTAACATTTTAAATTGCTCTTCATTGGGTTGCCCTACTTCCTTTCTTTTGTACAAACCCGTTAAATCACAGTTGATTATGTTCAATTGATTTTTTATCTCATTTTGAGCTTTTGTGTCACGTTTTACTTTTAAAGATGTTGATGGACACCTACTTGGTTTAACGTTGTTATCAACAATACATTCAATAACAGTTTGATTTGAAGAACTTCTTGTAGGAGGCTCAGTAGTAGAAGGCTTACAAGCTACAGACTGTTTACTCCAGAAACTCAATAAAGTGCCCGTATTTTTCAAATGTAATGATTCATTTTTTTTTGATAATTGATGCGATAATAGACTCAGTATCTTCTTTAAGTTTTGCTTCATTCCAAATTTTTGTAGCTTCGATTTGCAAATTGGATTTTTTCTTTTCAGGATAAGCTTTAACAAGCGATTTGAAAAGTTTTTGATACAATTCGTTTTTATCCATTGTAATTAAGCCTTTAATAATTTGTTAATTTTATGTTAGTGTTAAGATAAAAAATTAATTCACAACGGTAAATTTCAAAATTAATTTATAAATTACCTGTTAATTCATACACTTTACAACCTGACTACACGGTGGACACCATAAATATACTGTTAAAATGATAGTTTTTAATCCTTTTGTTATTTTTGCTTTTGCTTATTTTCATATAAATGTAGTTGTGTTAGTTTTTATTATTTTTACGTCGTATATTTATAGGTATATAGGTGGTTCAATCCCCAGAGAGGAGAGTTTTGAGTGGAAATGCAAAAAAAATTAATCAAACAAAATAAATGTTGTGCAATTGCTTAGTAAATATTTATGTTTGTATTTTTTCGAGTCATGACGTGACTAAAGGGGGGGGGGGGGGTTAGTAAAATGTGACGAACTGTAACATAGGGGGAGGGGGGGGTGTCAAAAATTGCTAAAAATTGCGTGACATCATTAAAGAACGTCCCCTAAATTGGGAAGTCCCAGTGAATTTTTTAGTGCAAATCGGCCAACAGGAAGTGGCCGCTCCCTTGGACCGGAAAAATTATTTTCCAAATATTTTCAAAAGTTTAAGGCTTACAAAAAAAACTACACAAAATACAAAATGTTTCCAAGAAAAGAAAAACGGGGTGTATTACTCATTATTACTTTATTAATGAAATATAGCATTTTTGGAAAATCCTGTATCATTCACCCCGCAGTTGTTGTCTTCTTCGATTAGAAATTCCACGTGTTTCTCTAAAAATAAACATGTCGTAAACTTCGCGAAAACTGAGGAATTACTTTAAGTTCGTCCGTCACATCTGCGGGTTTAAGTCTGTCGTTGGCGATTGATATCTTTTTACCGTTTTAATCATCTACAATTTTTTTTTCGGAATCTTTGTTGAACTACTACTTTGATAATCCCGTTTTTACTTTGTCCACCTGGACGAAAACTTATTCACAGTCCGTTAGGTTTTTTGGGATAAAAATATTATCCTGATGGTTATTCCGAGTATCTTTGGGAACGACCTTACGCATCGTTTCTCATAGTTTCTCGACCAGTGAGGTTGGATCTGTCGACAAAGCAGCATCCGAGAGCAGTCTTGATCCAAGTTCTTATATACAAAGGAGAATAAATAAAAGTTCATCACTCCAATTAAGGGTATTTGGAGTGATGAACTAAAGAGAAGTTTTTAAATGGCGATGAAGTCGCTCTACCATGCCACATGCCTGATAGTGGTATGGTGTCATTCATATTCTGAGAGAACCTAACCGTTTCGTAAATTATTTGAATACGTTGCTTTCGAATTGGCTGCCTTGATTAGTCGTGATTTCTATTGAAACACCTAAATCACGAAATATACTGGACTACGAAACCTCTCGCTACCGCACTTGCTATCATATCCGTCAGGCGTACGGTTTCCGGTCATCGAGTCGACTGAACTATTATTGTTAGTATGTGGAGATTATCACTAGACGGGGATCAAAGGCACAACAAGAGTGGATGGATAGTTTGCTAGATAAAAAAGCAGGTATATCACAAACCGTAAATGCAGTGCCACAGTTTCTTAGTTTCGATGAACGTAAAGAAACATTCGACAGTTATGTTATGCAGTTACAACAGCATTTTATTGGATATGGAGTTGAAACTGATGATATAAAGCGAGCATATTTTTTATCGTGGATTGGAACAAGTGTATACGAACTGATGAAAAATATTTTCGGTGATCAAAAGCTTGAGGAAAAATCGTTCGATGACCTTGTGGATAAATTAAAAAACCACTACAAGGACAAAACACATGTGCTTGCTTCGTGGTTTAAATTTCAGCAAGTAGTGATGAAACCAAATCAATCTAACGCGTCGTGGATAGCTGATTTACGGGGTGCTGGGCAAAATTGCGATTACAGATGCGCGAAATACAAAGAATCTTTCGTCGATAATGAGATTCGTGATATGATTATTCTTCATACGCCTCACGACTCAGTTCGCACAGCTGCATTTCAATTAGAAGATCACATCTTAGCCAAAGTTTTAGTCCTTGCGGAAACATATGAATCCAAACAAAAATCAATTAATGTGATCAAAGAAATAAAACACGACCTACATCCAAATATGGTAAACACCGTTGAGAAATCCAGTTATAATAATCGAGGCCGTTCAAGAAGTCGAAATCGTGGACAGCGAACAAACCCGTTCAATTTCAAGACGAATAAATCATATCCAGGATATTTTAGCCAACATCAACGAAGTGATAGTCGATTCTTTTCGGCAAAGTGCAATAATTGCGGAAAGATCGGTCACATAGCAGCAGTGTGTAATTCCAAAACACGAGGCGATCAACAGCGAAATAAATCGACTTCACGCTATAATGGTAGGGAAGATGTTAAAAATGTCGATATATCGTTCGAATTTAATAGCATCCAAACTCTGGAATTGTCAGAATCACCCGATTGTGTGGTATCCAATGAAGTGTCGAGTTCTAATGAGATTTTGGAATTTTCGGATTCTATTTTACGGAAAGGGAGGAAACTCTTAATTAAGGTTTGCGTAAACGGCAAACAGTTAGACTTTCAAGTGGATACTGGTGCAACGTGTTCAATGGTTGGTCTAAAGGGGTACAAGCAGCTATCAGAACCACCAGTGAGCCAATCAAAGCAAAGTTTACGAGTATATGGAAATACTCACGTGCCGGTTAAAGGTATTCTCGACGTAAATTTCGAATACGACGGTAATAAATACATGTTATCGCTCCTGGTTACAAATAATCAGGATGGATCGAACATTCTAGGAATGGACTGGTTTGATGCGATTAATTTTGATCTGATGCAAAAATCTGCAAAAGTTTCAGCGGTTAGTTCCAGTTTCGATTCCAATAATCAAGCTCTTATTCAAAAGATGTGCAAAAAATTTGAGCCTATTTTTCAAAACGCGCTAGGTTTCTGTGTAGGTTTCCAAGCGCATTTGCAACTATATAAGAACGCTTCGCCTAAGTTTTTTAAACCACGCCCGATTCCATTTGCTCAACTTGCAGAAGTAAAGAACGAGATCGAAAGACTTCAATCTCAGAAAGTCATCAGGCCAGTACAATTTAGCCGATGGGCGACACCGATAGTAGTTACTACAAAAGCTAATGGGTCAATACGCATCTGTGAGGACTTTAAAGCAACCGTAAATCCACAAATAGAAGTAGAGCGATTTTCTATTCCAAGAGCCGAAGAGTTGTTCCATAAATTACAGAATGGGAAACATTTTTCGAAGATCGACCTGTTGGATGCATATTTCCAAATCGAGCTGGACGAGGAATCGAAGCAGTTGATGGTGATCAATACCCCCTTCGAACTATTTCAGTACCAGCGCTTACCGTTTGGCGTGTCCAGCGCGCCTGCTGTATTCCAGCGTCTGATAGAACAAGTGATTGCGGGATTGAGACATTGCGGTAGTTATCTAGATGACATCATCGTCACGGGCACAAATGAAGAGCATCATCTACGTAATCTAGAATCTCTTTTTCAATGATTACATAAGTTCAACCTAAGGTGCAATTTAAACAAAAGTAAATTTTTCCAATCAGAAGTCGAATACCTTGGACACATAATTGATGCCGCAGGGATCCGTCCAGCCGATTCTGGATTGAGTGCAATTCAAGATTTACCACAACCGCGCGATTTCAAACAATTGGAAGCGTTTATGGGTAAATGCAACTATTATAACAAATATGTTATGAATTTTTCACAGATTTCAGTGCCGTTGAACAAATTGAGTCGGAAAGACGTTCCTTTCGAATGGGGTCGAGCCCAAGAAGAAGCTTTTCATGCAATAAAGAGTCAAATAATAGATGCGGCTAGGTTAGTTCACTTTCGAGATGACTACCCGGTGTTGCTGGCAACAGACGCTTCGAGTTATGGAATTAGTGCGGTGCTTTCGCAACGATATCCTGATGGATCAAAACATCCAATCGCATTCGCTTCAAAGTCGTTAGCGGATTACCAAAAAGCATACGGCCAAATTGAAAAGGAAGCTTTGTCAATTGTTTTCGGCTGTACAAAATTTAACCAATACCTCTATGGTAGGCATTTCGAACTTTTCACAGATCACCAATCATTGGTGCCAATTTTTCATCCACATAAGCAAATTCCGACGATGACAGCACACCGATTGCAACGATGGGCAATCAAGTTGATGATTTTACTATTAAGTATAAGCCAACCTCAAAACATGGTAATGCAGATGCACTATCACGACTCCCATGTGGACCTGACGAAATCTTCGACCGGGGTGAAGATGGGTGTCTCCAGATTGATGATGAAGTAGACAACCAATTAAACGTTTTTCCAGTGAACGCTGCCATTATTCAAGAAGCGACAATGCAAGATCCGATCTCAAGCAGAGTTGTAATGATGTACAATGTTCTTGGCCAAGGTATGCGGAGATTGATGAAGATATATTGGCATATTTTCGAAGACGGACTAGTCTCACAGTCCGTAAGGCTACGTTGTTGCTACATACGGAGTATGCCCGAGTGATTATCCCAACACAACTCCGGGCAAGGGTGCTAACATTCTGCATGAATGCCATTGGGGTACAGTTCGAATAAAACAAATGGCAAGACGTTACTGTTTGGTTGCCAAATATAGACAGAGACATAGAAAAGCTGTCAGTGCATTGCGAGGTTTGCCAAGGTTCACAGGCTGACCCAAAGAGGGAATTTGCAGCTTGGCCTGCTCCAGTGAAGCCTTGGGAACGGGTTCATTTAGACTTTGCTGGTCCATTAATCGATAATATGTGGCTCATTTGCATCGACGCTTATTCAAAATTTCCTTTCAAAATTACAAGAATAAGGAGTACCACTGCAATTCAGACAATTCGATCACTACAATTAATTTTGGGGATTGAAAGCATCCCTGATACTGTCGTAACGGACAATGGACCACAGTTTGTTTCCAGGGAGTTCAAGAAATTCTGTGAGCTCAACGGAATACAACATATGACGACGGATCCATTTCATCCAGCAACGAATGGGCAAGCGGAAAGAACAGTTCGAACATTCAAGAGATCAATGGAAAAAATCCTAACCACTACCAAATCTCCTGATGAAGCGTTGACCAAGTTTCTGGTCTCCTACCGTACTGCACCATCGCCTACTCTAAATGGGAAAACTCTAGCAGAGCTTCTTCAAGGCCGACAGCCGAAAACTATCTTGTCTCTACTTTCCCCAAAAGTCGGGTTGGATAAAGTCGGGGAATCTAAATTTCAAATAGGACAGAAAGTGTTCACAAAAAAACTACTCAAGAGGTCCTAGATGGGTGCCTGCAGAAATAGCAAAACTTCTTGGTAAAATGGTCTACTTAGTGAAGACAGATCGTGGTTTATGGAAGAGACATCAAAACCAGATTCGACAACCTAAGATGAACAAACCACTGTTATCAGAGAACAGGCATCCAGCATCATCGACCGATCAATCAGGAAAACATTTTGATATACTTGTTAATCGTTCTAGTTTTAGAGGGCCGATCGAAGATTCTACGGGTAGTGAGCAAGTTGATGTACCTCATGGTGAAGGCGATCACACGATCGTTTCGTTCCGAAAGAGTGAGGAAACCGATGGTCAGATTTGCGTCTGCCGCAACCTAAATTAAACGGGGAGGAATGTAGAATAATGTATAATCAATTTCGGCATAAACTCACCTTCATCATTAATATCATTTATACAACACAAATACCATTGTATATATTAATCGGTCATTCAGATTTTCTTATTTTATTGTTTACTGTATTAACTAATTATTTCCTCTTATTCGATAATATTAAACTCAGTTGACGTTGGGCCGGCATTATATTTAAATCTAATAAATAAAGTTAAGTTGTATCATTACACATTTCGCATTTTATTTAAATTAAAACAAACTTAACAGTAGGGAACCTAGTGAATTTGTATAGTTCAAAAAAATTCGAGAAAATGATGCAGTCTCGAAGGTTAAGGGAAAAATTGCCTGTATGTGGGAGTGGACACCTATGTATATGGTACTCCGCAAAGTCGCTAATCGTTGCTGTCACGTTTTGGAACAAAGTGAAAAAGTGAAGCAGCGCTGGAAGAACTCTGTCTACATCAATCTAGTTGTAACATATGTTCATACTCGCTTTTAGATATCCTTTGTTTTCCCGAAACTAATTGTCTCGGTCTTAAAAAACATAAGTGATCTTCTGTGACGATTCGGTGCACTATGTCATGTTTTACGAGAAGGTTATACCAAGCGTCCTGTGTAAGACTTGGAAATTGATGGTGGATTACACCATACAGACTTTCGATTTCAATTTAGTCGTGGTATGATATTGTTGGAAAGTTAGCATCCACTGTGTTTACTGACAAAGCCGTACTTGTTTCCACAATGCGTTTATGCTTGAGGTACACGATTGAATTATTGGTCTTGTTATTGATGCGCTGACAAAAGGATGTCGAAAGGATTCCAGACGCAAGCCTAAATGTACGTGCAATAGATGTACGCTAAAAGTGCTTATGCTAGGCTGTTAGCTGCCACCAAGCAACTCTCTGAATCACTTACAAGATTTCCAAAATATGTTTTTGGTACGACGGAAATATCTGCACCATTGTCGATGAGAAAATTAAATTTTGTTGTAACTTTTAATAGTTAAACACCGATTATAATAAGTTCCATCGGTTATCGCATTCATCTTGCGACAAGTTAGTTTTCCGTGAGATTGAGTTTGGTTTCTTGAATGAAATTAAAAATTAAACTTATTTTCGTCATTAGTAATTCGTCTAAACTAACAAAAAATGCTTCAGGATGTTTAAACCAGAGTTTGGGCATGCCATTCGAGAATTGTTGAATTGGAAATTCAGCTATTCTTACCCTAAACTTATTTTCTAGCTTATTATTGTCATTGTTATTTTCATTATCCGACATGTTTTACTTTCTTTTACGTAAGTTAAATAAAGTATAGTAAATATGAAGATTTTGGACGTTGGGATTTTTGGAGATTTATCTGTTTTGTTCGATTGGTTAGATCTGAAACTCCATATTTAAGCTTTTTTCATAAATTTGGGGGTCCCATTGAATTTCAGTCCAAGTCAGCTAACCGGAATTGGCCACTCCCCTGGGCCAAAAAATTTATTTTGCAAATATCTTTAAAAGTATAAGGTTTATAGAAAAACTATTGAATACAAAATGTTTCCAAGAAAAATACAAAAATAAAAAATACAAAAGAATAAAATTGTAAAAAATTTGCGTAATAAGTCTCTAAAAATGCCCTATTCTTAAAAAAAGTCGTGTAGCGGCCACTCTTCAATTTTTTCTGGCATAAATCTATGCCCAATTTGCGAGTACAAAATGGTCTACACCATTTAGACCTGTCAATAATCACCAAAACCACAAGCCATATATCAACTTCACATAAACCGATACAATAACTTACATCTGTTTTTTGAGCAAAGTAACTGGGAGAAGGAAATTATCAGCGGCAATATAGATGGAGAAATTAAATAAAATCATATTTATTCCAACGCTTTGGCCAAACCTAAGATAATATCCTCCGTATGTAATCAACATATCAAAATATTATTTGGTATAAAGTAAAAGAGCTACATTAGCTCAGATCAGTCAAAGATAAAATCTAGAATAAAACCATATTATGAAAACATCAAAAAAATGGACAAAGTAATGTATTTCAAAAATTTTTTGAAATGAAGAATCATAAAACAAGTGAGCCCATTCACACATCATACAAATGCGTAATACAACAAGATACTGTCAGCAAAATAAATTAAGATAATCAACATTACACAACAAATTTCACCTGGGAAGTCTTATCTTTTGGTATTCAAAATGATGAGACAGAGTCAGATAATAAATTGAAGGAGAATACTACACTAACCGATACAAGAGGAAGGTCACTAAATACTAAACGATATGGAGTATGAAGTACGAACATCAAAGCGCACCGGGCAGAAAGATTAAATTGTAACTAATTATACCGGGTGATTTTTGTAACCTGATACACTCAAATATCTCAGAAAATAAGCACTCTACGCAAAAAATGGTGGAGATCAAAATTTAATTATTCCGTGGGGGGAGAAATACATTGGTGTTAAAATTAGTACCCCCCTCTTCCTTGTAGGTGGGGCGGGGGATAACTTTGGAACTAAAATATTAATCCCTGTTTTTTATTGCAGATTCGGATTCTACGGCTAAAAATACGTAGGATTTGACTGAAACAATTTTTTCGATTCATGATAGATGGCGCTGTAATTGACGATATTCAATTTTTTTCGATTTCTCCTACTAAGAACCTATGCAAACGATTTGCAATACGTCTGCAATAAAAATACCACGGTTTCATTGTAAATACTCGAAGTTAGTCTTAAACAATTTGTATTTCTTAAATTTTCAATTACTGAAAATGACTTCTCATTATCGTAACCCAGGAACGTGCGATTAAATCGGCTTTCAAATTAATGAAGATTATTTCGAAAACAACAATACCTGTGTAAAGCTATCAATACTACTTAAGAATGGTGTATTTAACTGTACAAAATTTGAATGGTTAAATGTACCGAGATATTTTGGAAAATGAACTGCCAACATTATTTGAAGACTTGAGCTTAGAAGTGCAACGGAATATGTGGTTTCAACATTACGGCTGTCCCGCACAGTATTCGTTGGTAGCATGTGCAGTACTTGATCGTGATTTCAATGATCGTTGGATCGGGAGAGAATGTCCGGTAAACTGGCCTGCCAGATCACCAGATCTTACTTCGCCAGATTTCTTTTCGTGGGGCTATCTCAAAGTATAAAACCAAGTTTAGAAACAAAAACCAACAATACGTGAGAATATGATTGAGCGAATCAGAAATGTTTGCTCTGATATTCAAGCAGACACACTTCTCAGTTGTGTACAGTCATTTGAAATGCGGATTAATAAGTGCATTGAAGTCGAAGGCCATCAATTTGAGGACTTAATATGATTGAAAGATGATGAGACGAGGGGACTCATGTAAATCAAGCACCCTTTTCCCAGTTATTCTAAATTTGCAAAATGAATAAATTTTTTTACGGCCAATTTCGAGTATTTACAATGAAACCGTGGTATTTTTATTGCAGACGTATTGCAGAATCGTTTGCATAGGTTCTCAGTAGGAGAAATCGAAAAAAATTTAATAACGTCAATTACAGCGCCATCTATCATGAATCGAAAAAAATGTTTCAGGCAAATCTTATTTATTTTTAGCCGTAGAATCCGAATCTGTAATAAAAAATAGGGGTTCGATGAGATTTTATTATTGTTCGAATTGGTTCTTTTCGTCCATTTATTTTTACTAACGACGAATTTTGTACATAAATATATAGGTATGTGCATATAGGTTTATGGCGTTTGGGTAAATTAATTGAAACGTCACTTATTTAATGTTTAATTGACAATATTTATTTCTACTTGTTAATAAATAAGTCGATTGATTTGAACACCGTTTATGACACAAATCTCACTGTATTTTCACTAAGATTTTACTAACATTTGGTTTTAATATTTTTCACCACTGTTTTTACGCGTCATCCAAAAATTGGATGTTTCTTGTAGCGAGCACGAAATACGATTGTCCGAAACGAAGTTTTGAAACGATGAACAAAAGTAAATGAATTATTTGGTTTTTCTTGCTTATTGGTTTATTTGCAATACACTGTAAAAGTTAAAATGAATTGAAGAAGGGCAGTGATCGATGTTCGAGCAGTTGCGGTTGTAATATGAATGTATGATACGAGTGAGCGCTGATATATGTGATTCTGTGGCGGTAAACAAATGTATGTACTTGATGAGTGAGCCGCTACAGGACTCCCCCCGAAGTGATTTTCCCCTTCCTAGGGAATAACAGTGTGAGTCGTAGCAATACGGACGGTTTTGTTTTTTCGATGGATTGATGTTTGATCAGCCGAACAGAGAATTCCGTATGCTGGCTTAAGCCGATCGATTGAAATGTTAATGTTTTTACCATTAATCGATATGATGAAATGTTTTCGTAGTCGACGTACAACTTTATACGGACCTTCATAGGGAGGAGATAATCCCGTGCGAACCTTGTCTGTTCTAATGAAAACAAAATCACAGTTGTCTAGTGATTTTGGAACAATAACGTCATCTTGTTTGGATTGACGAGTTGATTTTGGTACAAGGTTTTGCATGGTTTGTCGCAGTTGGTCGATGACTGTGTCGGTAGTTGGCATAGGTGAAGTAGGATTTTCGATGAAGAACTCTCCGGGTAGCTTGATGGTTTGTCCGTAAACCATTTCAGCTGGTGAGCACTTCAGATCTTCTTTCACTGTTGCTCGGATTCCCAGTAGTACAATGGGTATTTCCGAGCTCCAATTGACCGTGTTGCTTCTCGCCATGAGTGCGGCTTTGAGTTGCCGATGGAAGCGTTCGACCATGCCATTGGCTTGCGGATGATAAGCCGTTGTCCGTATCCGATGTGATCCGAGGAGTTTCGTTAACTCAGTGAAAAGTTTGGACTCGAATTGCGTTCCCTGTTCTGTTGTGATGTGAAGGGGCACGCCGAATCGTGATACGTAATTATTGACGAATGTGGTAGCAATGGTTGCAGCTGACATATTGGTCATGCAGTATGCTTCGGGCCAGCGAGTGAAGCGATCGACACAGGTGAGCAAGTATGTGTATCCATTAGACGGAGGAAGTGGACCTACGATGTCTAAGTGAATATGTTCGAAACGACCAGGTGGAATCTCGAATTGTCCATGGGGTGATTTTGTGTGCCGTTGGACTTTAGCACGTTGGCAGGATAAACAAGACTAAGCCCATTGGCCTACGTCTTTGTTTATACTGGGCCAAAAGTAGCGAGCAGTAATCAACTTACGAGTAGCACGGACACCAGGATGTGAAATGTTATGTATTGTGTCGAAGATGATTCAACGTAGTGATTCTGCGATGTAAGGGCGGTTATACCCAGTAGATGTTTCGCAGACGATTTCCAGGCCAGGTAGCTTAAAAATCTCTAGTTTCATTGATGAACTAGTGTGACATTCGGAACCAGAAAATAAATTCTGATGTTCTAGGTCTGCTTTTTGTGTGTTTGCTATTTTGTTTAAGTCGACATGGGTCTCGACTGTGGCCGTTTCGATGTCGGTAGTGCGGGATAATGTATCCGCGACAACGTTGTTGCGTCCGTGAACATGCTGAATGTCCGTGGTAAATTGACTAATGTAATCCAAGTGGCGAGATTGCCTTGGATTACGTTCAGTTTGGGACTGAATTGCTCTGGTCAGCGGCTTGTGGTCGGTGTAGATGGTGAATTCCCGGCCTTCGACCTCCGAGTTTCTTGGAGAAAAATCCCAGTGGTTCCCAACACTCGTTATTGTACTGATGCAGAACGGCCCCGACGGCAGTGTTTGATGCGTCAGTAGTTACGCTGAGCTTTGAGTCGCTCATTGGGTGCGCTAAAAGTGTTATTTGTGCCAATTCAGTTTTTAGCGACGTAAATGCTTGTTGACATTCGTCGGGCCAAGAGAAGTTCTTGGCTGTCTTGGGCTTTTAGAGTAACGCTGCCAAGTGAATATGAATTGGTGCGAGTGTTTCAGCGAGCTTTGGTATGAATCGATGGTAGTAATTTACCATACCAACGAATCGCTGAATACTTTTAATTGAAGTGGTAGGTGGGAATTCCCTAATGGCATTAATCCCTTCTTCAGACGGCAGAATACCATTAGGGGTTATCTTGTGACTGAGGAAATCAAGAGTGGATGTGCCAAAGACACATTTTGAACTCTTGATATGAACATCAAACTCAGCTAGCTTGTGGAAGAGTTGTTCCAGGTGGAGTTTGTGCTGTTCCTCATTGTGCGAAGCCACAAGAATGTCGTCAATGTAGACAAAAACGAACTCTAAATTACGTACGACTTCGTTCATGAAACGTTGAAACGTTTGAGCGGCATTACGTAGACCGAATGGCATTCGGGTGAATTCGAATAGGCCAAACGGTGTTGTGATCGCCGTTTTGAAAACGTCTTCAGGTGCAACGGGAATTAGATGGTAAGCCCTGACAAGATCGATCTTAGAAAAAATTTTGCAACCATGCAAGTGCATGGAGAAATTTTGAATGTGGGGTATCGGATAACGATCAGGTGTTGTGACTGTGTTTAGTCGACGATAATCCCCACATGGTCGCCAATCGTCATCTTTCTTTTTCACCATGTGTAGAGGAAAAGAGACGGGAGATGCAGATGGCCGGCAAATCCCTAATTCCTCCATGTGTTGGAATTCTGTGAAAGCGGCTTTGTGGCGAACTTGATCTAGCCTACGTGGTCTTGACACCGGCAGATGGCCTGCTGTGACGATATGATGGACCACGTTATGCCGGACTGGTAAGTTGTAGTTCGGCTCTGCTGTTAAAGAAGGAAACTTCTTGAGCAAAGTGCCGTATCCACTGTCGATTGTGAAATGGATCGATGTCGGTGTGTCGACGCGAACCATTGTGGCATTGATTGACAGCTTTGTCGCTGAATCAACCAGCCGTTTATTTTCAAGATCGACAAGGAGGCCAAACTTGAACAAAAAATCTGCACCAATGATCGGACGATTCACGTCAGCTAATACAAAAGCATGCTTGAATATTCGTTTAAGTCCGATATCCACCTGAAGCAATTTTGTGCCGTAGGTGTGGATTGTTGTGCCATTGGCGGCCGATAAGACTAGATCCGATTTGCTTGAAAAGCAAATATAAAAAATGCGAAATGGGAGTACCGAAAGGTCCGCGCCAGTATCGATCAAGTATTGTAATTTGTTTGTTTTGTCATAAATGAATAAGCGGCTATGTGTATGTTTTATCTTATGGTCTGCCGCCGTGGCCGTAAGAATTACATGTTTAAATTTTGGTAAACTTCGTCCGTCGTCGCTGCAATGGGTGCTGGCGTATAATTGCACGGTTTAGTGCATTTACGTGCATTTGTGCCGAATTTTTGGTGGTACCAGCATATGCCTTGTTTTGTTTGGCGATTACCTGAATTTCTGCGGTATCTGTTTCGCGACGGTGATCGATTGTCCCTAGACCGGCTTCGACTAGTATTTGTTAATTTGGCTAGCATTGATTCCAATCTGTTCATTCGCTCCTCGATGCTGTGTTGACGCGAGGGTGATTGGCGACCATTGTTATTTTGCATGAGCGGTCTGTACGATTGTCTCGATTGATGGACGACATTAATTGCTTGCGTAGTTGACAAGGCCTCGTGTAGTTTATCTGCAGTTTTAGCCAGGTCATCTATTGCTACCGTGTCCGGCTGTGCTACTATGGCTAAACGTATGTACTCGGGTAGGCGCCTAATCCATAATGATTTAACAATGGTGGTTGAAAAGTTGGTGCCGGCTAAACCCCCGATTCGACGTAGCACTTCTGATGGGCGACCGTCCCCCATGTCTAATCCGCTTAGAAGGGTGTTTAGTTTTTGTTCTTCTGAGGGTGTTAGTCGCTGTAACAGTAGATCTTTTAGAGTGTTGTAACGGTTTTCGATCGGTGGATTTTCTAAGAAATCCGATATTATATTACATGACTCTGGCGATAGTGAGGCAAGTGTATGTAAATATTTTTGTCGGTCGCTCGTCACCTTCTGTATATCGAACTGAATCTCCGCCATGAGAAACCAGTTCTTTGGATTATTTTGCCAGAAGGTCGCCAGTTTGATAGCCATTGTTTGGGCAGCCCCCACTTCGTCAGTTACGTTCTCTGTCGTGTCCATTATGTTGGCTGGGTTTTTATTGTTGCTGTGGTCAGCAAGTTTTTTGTCCTCGTCGTTATCGGCCATGGTTTGTCGAAAACAAAAATTAAGATTCGAAAGTAATAAGAATAATAGAAAACGAAACAAATATAGAAAGAAAATTGATCCAAAAGAGTTATCTAAAGCAACGACGATTAGAGAATTTGAGTTGATTTTGTAAATATAATAAGTGGGGGAAAAAAATAACCAAAATTCTAATCCAAAATCTGTTGCCGAATATAAAAAACCCAAAAAAGAAAAAAAAACAAATATGTACTGCAAGTTATAGATGAGAAGAATGGAGAGAAGAGAGGAAAAAATAATTTAAAAATACGAAACGAACAACATGTGTAACGTATGTTATAAAGAAACAAAAACTGTGTAAGTGCGATTGAATGGAAAAATAACCGCAGACAATGGTGAAAAGTTTACAAAAATTGTAATAATAATTTCTAACAAATACAAAAAAAAAATGTATTGAATTTTAAAATGACAGCAAAAAAAAAAATTCAAAAATATGTAAATTGATGACAAAAATGAATGATAAAGAAAAAGAAAAAAAAAATATATTAAATAAATTAAAATCTTAGCTGTGTATTGTTGATCTTTCCTTTCGTCACTAGTTTTATTGTTGCTTCCGTTATTTTATGGTTGTATGCCAATGTTGTTTGTTGTTGTAAAATTGCTGGTTCCGTAATCCGTTTTTATGTTAATGTATAATCATCGGTAGTTATATATTGTTGGTGGCAAACGTTAGATTACCCTGCATACAGTTGTTAATTGACATCCGCTTGTATAATCGGAATGTTCTTCTATGCCGCTATTTGAAAAACGTAAAAATATTTCAGGCAGTATTTGTTTTTGGTTTACCAAAAGAAATATAGGATGCTACGTACCTTTTTCTTGGTACGCAATGCCGTACCAAGATTCAAATTAATAACACGTTTTCTAAAGCAAAATAAAGAAACTAAATTGGCGGTTTTCCGTGAACCCTGTACGGTTTTGTTGCTGTGTTTGTATCTTATGTGTGCTCCGCTAATACTACACTGCGCGCTGCTTTGCCGCTGTGTTATGTGTTGTTTCGCTATGTACGTTGAGTGTTGCTCTGATATATAATAGAATATTCTATGTAGAGCTCTGTGTGTGTGTGTGTGTGTGTGTGTGTGTGTGTGTGTGTGTGTGTGTGTGTGTGTGTGTGTGTGTGTGTGTGTGTGTGTGTGTGTGTGTGTGTGTGTGTATGTGTGTGTGTGTGTGTGTGTGTGTGGCCGCAATTCACTTTATTATATACTATTTGAAGCCTTATATGATATTATATGTTTAAATTTAAGAATTAAACGAATAACACTTTATGTATGTTGAATATCACAAAACAAAATTCACAAAATTAATGAATAATAGTTGATTATTTACTGTGGCTGTATAATACCGATCGTAGATTATACAGTAAGTGCTTCACAGTTCAATATTGTCACTAGCTTAATTATTATAATTATTTCTGCGATATTTTATTTATTTATTAATTTTCTTTTTTTTTGGTTCTGTTGTTGTTCAAAGAAACGTCTGGCGTCACCACTATGGCGTTTGGGTAAATTAATTGAAACGCCACTTATTTAATGTTTAATTGACAATATTTATTTCTACTTGTTAATAAATAAGTCGATTGATTTGAACACCGTTTATGACACAAATCTCACTGTATTTTCACTAAGATTTTACTAACATTTGGTTTTAATATTTTTCACCACTGTTTTTACGCGTCATCCAAAAATTGGATGTTTCTTGTAGCGAGCACGAAATACGATTGTCCGAAACGAAGTTTTGAAACGATGAACAAAAGTAAATGAATTATTTGGTTTTTCTTGCTTATTGGTTTATTTGCAATACACTGTAAAAGTTAAAATGAATTGAAGAAGGGCAGAGATCGATGTTCGAGCGGTTGCGGTTGTAATATGAATGTATGATACGAGTGAGCGCTGATATATGTGATTCTGTGGCGGTAAACAAATGTATGTACTTAATGAGTGAGCCGCTACAGGTTATTATAGTATTTGTGTTAGAATGCAAATTAGTGAATTGCTATCCAACATGAGTTTGGATTTGAAACTTACTTTTCTAGTAATAGTTAATAGACTTAAAGATATTTTCTTATGATCGTGTAACGACATTTATGCGGGTGTGTTAAGTAAAACCTAAAACCAAAAGCAGAGCAGTGGTTTATGATTGGTATAAATTACAAATTGGCTCCCATACAAGTAGGGTCTGAAGCGCTTGATGCTAAATAATTGACCTCTGTTCTTAGAAATTCACATTTATCAGTTTATTTTGATGACATTTACGCTTAATTAATAATAACATTCATAATTCATAATTTAATTTGTGTGTATAATGCATGAACAAAAAACCATTCAGCTCAATTCCATTAAAGTGTTAATTTATTGTGAAAGAAGTTGGCATCTTATACGAAACACATTTGAATAAATTAAAGGTTAACGTTACATAAAAAAAAAATCCGTTCTATTCCTTTTCCATGCGATGTAAATAAAATGATATTTGCCCTGTACAGAAGAAGCAGGAGTAGCAAATATGCAATATACCTAATTTAAAATATATTAACATTTTCAATTTGTTTTAAAAGATATTCAGGGTTTTCTTTTCGATTTTCTTTTTTTTTTTTGTTTTTTACTTCGAAAAAAATTTATGAGAAACGACGGAAGATATACAGAGAGTTAACTGGTATGTTAGATACTCGTGTACACATTTCCATGTCGTTTCAAAACCAATTTAAATGTATATACGTACTGTACATTAATATTTTGTATGTCTGTTCATTTGTATGAAACTATATACGTATGTATGTGTATATCTTATAAAATTTACTGTTATTTGCATCAGAAATAAATTCAGTTTTTCCATTTCGCCATTTCGTTTTTAGCAAAAATTTGTCGGTAAATTTGAAAATATTAGTTTAATAACGAACGGCATCGGCAACAACAAAAAAAAAAAAAAAAAAATTGTTATGTTGTTATGTTGCAGGCAATGAAAATATCGTTCGTTAGTATTATGTAAATACGAATATTTATGAGTTATGATTTGTTTAGCATTTTATCAGTTTTGGTTGATTCGAAATAATTGGCAGATGGGGTTCCAAATTTATTAGGCCGTTATACTTAATTTTCATATTTAATGGTTATTGGTGGTAGTATTAATTTGTTAGACTTCATTTTGTTTATGTTTTCCTGAAATTTGATGAATTATGTGTTATGTTAGGTGAATTGTAAGTCCAAAGGCGTAATGATAATTTTATTATAGTTTTAAAACTATCAAATTTTAAATGAACAGAACAAAATAAGATTTTATCTAAAAATGGTTTTATTATAACACAATTTAATTAAGTTTTATTTTAATTGGAAAAACGAATGAAAGCTTTCAAGTTTTTCTAAAAATTGGAAAAACCATTGTTCCATTTTCCAAACAACAACAACAACGAGTCTTTATTTTGAGCTTTTGTTCAGTGTTTTGGCTAGGTACAGTACAATTTGTATTGCAAATTAACAAAATCAAAAGGGGATTCCTATCAAGAAATATTTCTAATATTTTCTCATTTTATGTCACAAATAATTACTTTCTTTGTAATTGTTTGCAATTTAATCCAAGGTTCTAAGCTAAAATGCAATGCATTTTAACAGATCGAATAATTTATGATACGTCCAGCAGTTTTTTCAGAGTAGGTAGAAGAAGTAGAAGAGGTACACATTCAGTCACAAAAAGTTGCTTACATACCAAGAGGTTAATAACTGAAAACCAAAATTTGATGGAAAACATGAAACTTAATATTTTATTTGATCCTCTTAAAATAGTTTACAGTTTTAAAGGTTCAGTAGATTCAACTTACATAATCCCTTAATATAATAGTATTTTTACTCTGAAAATAGTTAGTAATCACAAAAATTCTGTAAAATTGTCACTTTATTATCAGAGACTGTGGTTTAATTATGAAATTTAATACAATTTACAATTTTCAGTTAGGATAGCCTACAATTTGGAATCCGAATCTGAAATTGTTGAGGATTTTGTTGTAAAGCAAGACATTTTTTCAGATTTTGTTGCACAGTTTATTGCTTTACCAGACTTTGCTTTGGATACTAAATTATCAAGTAATAATTGAACATAACAGTTCAATTAAACCGCGCCCGTAAACCGAATCGGTAATTTTTTTTTTCTAAGTTGCTACAACCTTCTTTGACATTCGTGTGACGGTTGAGCAGAATACGTCCATTACTGTGAGTTTGGCAGCCATTTGTTTACAACGCGAAAAGTTTGTCATTTATCGTTAACATCATACCAAAACGAGACGTTGGAAAATCGCTAGCGCATAAATATTGCAAACGCGGTTATAAGTTTGTTTTCGCCGACTCAAAAAAAAAAAACCAAAACATCGCCGAAAAAAACCAAAACATAAATAATTAGCTATGTATCTTTAAAGTTTCTTTGCTCATTGCTACGTTTTGCATTTTTTTCATTAATATGTTATAACTGTTTCATTATGTTTATGCTATTTTCAGACTCATAAGAGACGATTTTTTACAATTAGCCCAGTCAATAGTAGATATTTTTGCTTTTGAAGTAAAACAAACGTACTATGTTCCATTTTTATTGGCTACAATAACCACTGATCTTGCCTCATTGCAGCAAGGGTCATAAATAGAAAAATTAAATCAAAATCGCAGGACAATCAGAGTAATATAAATATAGTTTAGCAAAGTTTCGCATAAATAAAGTCAAATTATAATAATGGTTCTCTCCAAAGCTGCAAGTGATAATCTAGGAAACTTAAACATACCAGAACATACATCAGCTACTGAAGAGGCAAATATTATAACTGATCTTCAAATTTTGCAATCAGGATCAGCTGAATGGCAAATAATATTAGGAAAGTCGAAAAGTACGGAAAATTATGCGGTTCTTCCAAATAAAAAAAGTCATTAAGAATCAGAGCTGGTAAGTCGTCAAAATTATTGATGTTAAGTAATATTTTTAAACTACAATGTCCTCTATTTTTCAGTTTGAAATTGATTTTACAATTTTACAACCCTCGTATAAATCCATTTAAGATTGGAAATCGTTCTATGGTCAAGTTATGACGAAGGCAGAGAAATTGAAAGATAAGTGCGTTAAAAAAATATTAGCAAATATTGAGAGCGCGGAAGGAGAACTTATAACCTACCTGTTTCCGAGCTCTAGACGATCGAGTGAACTTGAAGTGCAAAGATCTTTTATTTGATATTCAAAATCAACTTCATCATCAATTTTCCATAATTAATCATTGTTTTCTTATTATAGAATATTCTCGAAGCGGTCGACGACGTTTGCCTAGCATATGTCGATATATCCGGCCACAGATTAAATTTTCATAATATACTACAGGCAATTGAAGTTTGTTGCACTGCTTTATGGGAATGAACATCAAATATTTCAGTCGTTGTGCTCATGTTTGGATGTTTATCCAAATGCTGGTTTTTAAAATAAATACGCCTTGCGACACTATAATACCTTCCATCAACATGCTGACGAACTTCATCTAGAAGTTCTAGAATATGGCCATTTAGAAAGGAAATCAGTTATTTCTTACCCGAGTATTATGAAATTCAACATGTATGATGAAAATGAGATCATGGCCAAGTAGCTTGAAACTTGACTTTTTCTTAAAGATGGAAGAAATCAGTCCTTAGCTTTAATATTTGGGTTATGTTTTTCAAGTATGGTTGCTGTCAAAGCGGCAAGATCGACTGTGTTTAACCTGTATCCGACATCATAGGTATTTTGTACCTTTTGTGTTTTAAAATTGCATCAACTTTGTTTCTACAAAAGCAGATTGATCAATTCTCGTCACATCTCTATAATTTTGGAGTAGATTATTATAGTAAATTTATTCGCTAAATTATCTGCTCGTAACTGCTATTTTTACATGAGTAGTTGAATGCACTTACGTAAAATTTCGACGCTTTATGTTTTAATTATTTTTTTGTCTTCCCCCGTAAATAATGCCTAGGCGTTTTAAACGAATATCGCACCTACTCAGGGGCGTAACTGGGTACCCGCAGCACCCGCAGCTGCGGGGCGGACCATGGTTGTTTGGGCCCATGGGATTTTCTTTACTGGTTCAAATTCAAGGTCTCTTTGGCAATTAAAATTCAACCTTTTACAAATCAAATTGAGCCTTTAGCCAAACAAATTCCACTTTTACAAATCAAGGTTTGATTAGAAAAGGTTAAGATAAAATTTATTTTGCAAAAGGTTAAATTTGATTTGAAAAAGGGAGGTTATAATAATCTGCTGGTGTTACTAGCTTGCGATGTATCATTATGATGTTCATAAACCCCGTTTCCCTCACTTGGCGCACACCACAATTAGCGTTCGTCCAACTTCTAATTTCTCGTTTAGCGAATCTTTTGATTACCAGTAAATGGCAAATAAAAATGAATTTTACAGGTTTATTTTCAGAAACTTTATAAATATAAGGAAAATACAAATGCCAACATAATTTTGCAACTAGTGAAGATATTCTCGCTTCCCGCTTCCATATCCGCTTATCTCAGGTTTCATCTTTTGATCACTTTTTAAAATTTAGGTTGCTCATATAAATCTCAATGGTGATGTTTAAAAGATTTTTTGAACTTATGCCAATATTTCGGTATTTCTCCGATTTCCTAGGTAGGTTGTTCGAAATTATTCAAGAATGTCCAGGTTATTAAAGTTGTAGATGACGGTGATTAGCACGCACAGGATTTCCTAAGGTTTTACATACTTATGGATAATTTGATATTTGAGAAGTTTGAAGAATAATCAAGATACTTTGAAAATTAGATATTTTTGAGATTATTTCGAAATTCTTGATATTTTTCAAATTATATTCGAAATTTGGGATGCTTTACCGATATATTTAGGACTCGCGTTATAGCATATATTTGCAAGATTTTCATTTCATTTGATGCCATTCAAATGAATCACGTTCTGTTTCATCTACTGAATCACGTTCTGTTTCATCTACTTGAAAGATGGCCGATAGAAACATGTTTTAGATAAAGGATATTTACATTGAGAACTAATATTTTGAATTTTTTCCAAAAAATACCCTTTATAAAATCAAATTTCTGAGTAAAATGATTGGAGTTGAAATCTTCCATACATCAAAGCTCTTAAAACTAAAAATTCTTGACATTTCCTGCAAATACATGATTTATGCTCTTAAAACATTTTAACGAAAGACAGAATTTATGGAAAGGCACACAAATTACCGAGAAAGTATAAATAAATTATCAAGATTAAAGCTCATTGAAAACAATTACTCTAAATTTATCCCAAAACACTACCATCATTTATTAATTAAATTTGAAAGTTGAATGGTTTGGTTTGAAAACCTCTTAAAACTAAAAGCTCTTAATAATTTACATTGAGCATAAATATTCTAAATCCTACTCAAAATTCCGTTACCCCTTATCATATCAAATTTCGAAGTAAAATGGATGGTTTAAAAAGCTTCGACAAGTCTATGCTCTTAAAACTAAAGCTATAGAAAATTTTTTCAAATACCTAATATATGTTCATAAAACTTTTTATTACAAACCTGAAGATATTAAAAAGTTCAAAAATGTTAAGTTCACCCAAAAAGTATGAATTAATTGTCAGGCTTAAAGCTTATTGAAAAATTTTTTTCTAAATTTTTACAAAATCTCACCTTCATTTAAACAGTCAATTTGGGTTAAAAGCTTCGATTCGTTAAAGCTCCTAAAACTAAATGTTCAACATTTTTTGTAAATACATAATTTATGTTCATAAAACATTTTAATAAAAACCTCAAATTATGAAAGGCTCGCAAATGTTAAGTTTAGACTCAAAAAGTATAAATTAATTATGAAGCTCAAAGTTTATTAAAAACAAATATTCTAAATTTTTCTGAAAATACCACTTTCCTTTATAATATCGAGCTTCGTAGTAAAATGGTTTAGTTTGAAAACCTGTTAAAACTAGAAGCTTTTGATGATTGATAATTAACTTTGAAAATAAATATTCTAAATTTTAGCCAAAATTCCGTTGCCCTTTGTAAGTTCATATTTCTGAGTAAAATGGTTTTGTTACAAAAGCTTCTTGATTTTTTACAAATACATAAAACATTTCAGCAAAAACCTAAAAGTATGAAAATGGTTCAATTTTAAAAGTTAAGTTAATACCCAAACTAGTTTAAATCAATTATCAAACTCAAAACTAATTTACTAAGTAATTTATTGATATTTGAGAACTTTCAAGAATATTCAAGTTACTTAGAAAATTCGACATTTTTAAGATTATTTCAAAATCCTTGATACTTTTCAAATTATATTCGAAATTTATATTGCTTTTATCGATATATTTGGAAATTATCAGAGCATTGAGTTACAAGATATTTCGTGTCATCTACTTTCGAAATCAGATACTATTAATTAACCCTTTCATTAAATCAATGGGGGATGATTTTGGAGAATGTACATTTATATGTACATTCCGAACTAACGGTTGTTACTATCCAAATTGATTCTCATATAAAAATTAAACAATTATATAATAAATCCAAAACACTGTTTTGGCTTATTTTGTTGTTAATGCAGTCTTGCTTGTACTCTAACCAAAAAGAAGTAACTGCGAAATCTGTAAAATACGTAAACAAACGAAGATTCCACTTTTTGGAAATAATTAAAGTCCTGTAGTAACTAATAAGTTGATCTAATAGATCAACTCCACCCATTCGTTTTACAGATACGTATGCTGGGATGGCTTGGTGGCTTGGCAAATCTGTTAACTCTAACGATGCCTGCAGCGTTGATTTCTTTATTTTTAGAACCTCCAATAATTGGTAAGAGGTGAAGAAATTATCGAAATAAAGGTAGTGGCCTGGTTTTTTGAGACGATTGGTCAAATGCAATACGGTAGCGGCTCCGAATCCAAATTTATTGATATAATTTTTTGGTATGCCTGACTCAGTCCCTTGGTATAGAAAAAAAATCGTACGGCATTCCTGATTTTCCACAAAGTACGTAGACTTTAATTCCCCATGGGTTAGGCTTTCCTTTCATATATTGTTTTATAGAGAGCCTACCTTTGAAAGGAATAATTTGCTCGTCTACGCATACTGATGGTTCATTTATTTCTAACGATAATAAATAAATTCGAATGGATTCAATAAATGGACGAACTTTGTAAAACCGAGTTTGAAGCAGCCCATTGCTATTTGTAGTCCAAATAACTGTTTCATTTCCGATGTGTTGGTGTGTTTGTAGCTGGTTATCATTTTTTGTTCTGCATACAAGTTTGTAAAAAAAGCCATTTCTTCAAAAATTTTGTCCGGCAAATAGTTCCTGAAATATTCCAAGGGAGTTTTAACGGGTAAAATATCATGTGGCTCGACACTTGGGACAAATTCCGAAATTAGTGGTTGAAATTGTGACCGGCTCCATTTGATGTTTTCCTTTTTTGTTTACTGAACGTTGTCCATGTTATCAATTATTTCAATTTGAATATTTTCATCTAGAATAATTTCAATCTCGTCCGTTCCTTTAGCAATAACCTGGGCAGTGGAAACATCTTCGTCTAAACAATCAACCGTTTCTATTTCATTTCCTTCCATATCAACAAAATCTTCCAAATCGGAATCCCACGTGCTAAGAATATCAATAAGTTCTTGCTCTGTGCGATATTTACGATTCATTTTCCTACAGAAGATCAAAAAATACAAATATTCATCAAATCGGAATGTACATAAATATGTACATATAATAAATCATGTACATTACTGTTTGTTCGAATTGTACATTTTTATGTACATCTAACTTCTTACCTTTTTATATAAAAAACTATTTGTAGGATCAAAACAATAATAAACAAAACACCAAAATTTAGAATTTTAAAATAATTTTAACTATCCTAAATTAAATATAAAAATAGGTTTTGCGCAAATACTCATTTTTTAATACTAATATATTTATATGCATGTTATACGTATTAGAAAATCAATGTACATTATTATGTACATTTCGAATCAAAGGGTTAATGTGAGACTAGACAATAGGAAGAAATAAGTTTTTCACAAAAAGGTTTACTTGTTCATGACGAGAAGCATTTTTAGGTCCCCAAAAAAATTTTGTAAGGGGCGCCCGAAGTTTGTAGTTACGCCATTGCACCTACTAGGCGTTTTATTCAAATAGAACGCCCAGAGCGCTTTATTCTGGATTAGTTTTGTAGTTCAATTTTCAATTTTGTCCTTTATTTTTAATTTAAAGTAGACATTTTCGGGAATATATCCTGAAAATACCCCTAATTATGTATGCTTTTTATTTTTATTCGTATTTACAGCTAATTGCAAAAATAAAAAGTTTAAAATAATAACATTTATATTAGCTGAAACTTATCTCATTCGTTCGTGAATAGACGGATAAATTTGTTGATCGAAAGTTAGTCTAAAGTTTTTCAGAATTTATTTCTGAAAACGTCTAGAGCATGCGTAGCTTCACAGAAGGATAAAAAAATTATTTCGGGTTTGGCCCGAGTAACCAAAAATGGTGATCACAAAATGTTAGACTAAAAGCATTGCCATATAGCACAAGTTTTGAATTGCCACATAGCTTTTGTGATTAAAAGGGAGGATTTTTTAAATTAAAATTAAACAGAAACGGTACAAAGTAACATCTATTAATAATTAAACTACAAAAACTTCAATAATTTTACAAGTTTAATTCGTGAGTCGTCGTGAGTAGATGGTATAATTTTATTCGCTACCGAACGATTCTTTCATTTCAACGAATTCCACTTTCACCCTCAAATACTTCGCGATTCTTTTTTTCGTTCTGATTTAAGCTTACTTCGTGCTGTTTGGCTTTATTTTTTTCTTAGTGCTGTATTTTACTTTTAGTCGTTTCATTTTGTATGGAAGGAAAGTGCCATGTTTTGTTACACAGTGGTTATAATTTGTAAACAAATAAATTTTTTTTTTTTTAAAGGATATAAAGTTACTAAATAATAATACAACAACAAAATAAATTATCTTTTTAGTATATAACACTGGAGAGATGGAAAAAATGTATCTTTTTAGAGCAGAATGCGTGTCAAAAAACCCCAAAATGGGTAGTGTTTGGCATGCGCCTACTTTCACATGCATCGAAGATTGCTAGTTTGACTAAAGCTCAACTAGTTTCATTTCGAATGTTACAAATTGGTTGTTAAAAATATATTTGTAAACAAGATAAAAATCAATTAAATATTTCTAAAATATGAATTTAATTAAACAAGAATAAACTATTTTCGATAAACTTATCAAATTCAACTAAAAAAATACTAATTAAGATATGAATTAATCAAAATTCAAAAAAACGTCCATTCAGTTTAAATATCTGTCATTCTTTTCACATGTTACTTCACTACCGCAGTGGATTACAATATACCGAATTATAAAATGTATTTGATGATAATCCACTTCGGTAGTAAATTTGCACATTTCACACGACCATTTTTCGGATTTTGAAGTTTACTTCGGTATTGGATTATGGGTGCGTGTGAAATCGACTTGACTCTAATCTTTTTGCGAATGTTTTTAATGTAAATTAAATCTTGGCACAAAAAAGTTGAAAATGCAAAATACTTTTTGATTTTATCCACCAAAGGAAAAAGATTTTGATCACTAATTTATCACAAAATTTATGTTATTTTTTGTGACAAATTATGATTAACAATTTTGTGACTTATTTGTGCGAATAACACAGACCTACTAAAAAAAAAACAGTTATTTCCTCCGTATTTTTCGTTACTGCATCCGAATCTGGGATATCATAACCTAAAATTGCAAAAAAGGACGGTTTTTATGGGTTTTCAATATTTTATTGTATTGTTTGAGAATTACAGCAGTAAAAACCAATGATACCATCGTAAAGTACCATTCATCTCCTCTCATTTCTAATTTTAATCACCTAAATATATTTATCTATTATCGAGATATCGTGAATCAAATAAAGCGCGAGTTACGTCATCCATCATCCGACCGGATGACTACACCAATAGCAGTTACAACAACATAGCAGTAACTTAAGATTATACATCGTTTGCATTTCCTAATCATAATAAATATATAAAATGCATTCTTCATTTTACAAATATATAAAATGCATTTAATTAAATTTCAATAACAAAAAAAATCAAACTAAGATAAATATACATATATAAAATACATTTTAGTCATAACAAAAATATATTTTAAATAACAAAAAGTCAAAATAAGATAATGCATTTTCACACAAACAAAATTTATATTTTTAATCAATAAGATTCATTGAAAGACAAAAATCGTTCTACTAACGATTATTTGATATTTGTATAAATTATATGTTAAGAAGTTTTATTCAGATTGTTATTAGACTGCAAACGAGATAGTTGAATATTAAAAACGTAAAGAATAAAATAAATTAAATAAAAATTATTGAGTTTTCATATTTAAAAAATAAGTGAAAACGTAATTGGCGCAGCCGGTAGGATACTATATTAATAGTATCTGTTTGCTTCCTTAAAAGGATAAGTGTAAATTCGTAAAGTGTAACTAGTGGTAATTGTGAAAGTGAAAAAAAAATTTATATATACATATATATATATTATATAAATATATACATTCAAGTGCAATTAGTATACGAGGAATACGTATATATAGTGCTAGTTCCAAAATCGAACATTATACATCAATCAACAATCCACAACTTCAATCAAGGATGCAGAACATCATTAAAATTACTTACGTAGTATTCTGGTGAGTGATATATTGGTATATAATTTATTAATTCCACTCCACCCTTTCTTAAATAACATTTCTCATTTCCACGGTTTATGGAAAAAATTCTTTCGCGGTTCACGAAAGAAAAATCTAGTTTAAGTATCCGCGGTTTACGGATACAATTAATTTAGACAACTCTACGGTTTATGGAGTTATAGTGGTAGGCAAAATTTTTATAAAAAACTAAAAAAAAAAAAATATAATAACAAAGTTTAAATGTGCAAGTGAAATTATTTTTTTATGAAAACAAAAGAAATTGATAATAAAGTAGACATTAACTTAGAAATAGAAATCGACAATTTAGTAAATTTGTTTAATAACATCAACATTAAAGATTTAAAAATGGCAACCGAAGAACAATTAAAAGTTATAACAGCATATCTAAAATTACCAGATTGTATACGCGATTTGCCAATATATCGTGGTAATAAACAAGGGCTACATGATTTTTTAGCTATTGTAGATGAAATCATAATAGCCTGCGAAACGGTTTTAGGAGCCCAAGTAATACCTACCTCATATCTTCGGGCCATCCGTAATAAAATACAAGGTGAGGCCGATGATATATTATCAATTTACGGCACCCCATTAAAATGGGACACCATAAAAACTAATTTAATAAACCATTATTCGGATAAAAGGAATGAGACCAGTCTCATTAAGGACTTACATTCCTTATATCAGGGTAATAATTCTATGGAAGATTTCTTCTCAAAAATTATAGAATTACAATCCGCATTAATTACACATGTCAAGCTTCATGATACAGAGGCAGTAAAACAGGCTAAAGAAGAATAATATACAGCCATGTGCTTAAGCACATTTCTGGCAGGAATTAGAGAACCTCTTGGTGCTATGATAAGGGCTAGAAATCCAACTACCTTGGCAGATGCATATAATATATGCCTTGCAGAACAGAATATGTTCTATATCAAAAATAAGCAAATAAATCAATCAAATCAACCGATCTATAGGAAACCACCCCCAATACCTTCAAAAAATTTCCAGCAAAACCCTCCAGTATTTCAAAATCAATTTTATAGAAATATTTCTAATATCCCTAATGCACCTAAATATTATAATCATCAACCGTTTAAACCTAATTTGAATACCGGACCACAATTTAGAAACAATTTTCAACAATCAGTTAGAAGACCAGCTATTCTACCTCCAAAACCAAAAGATGGAGTAGAACCTATGGATACTCGATCTTTACAAGACCAATTTAAACAAGATACTGTCGGCTTAAACAGGCCACCATTTCCTAACCAATACCATCAATATCCACCAAAATTTCAAAATAAAGGAATGTACAATATTCAGGAAATTGATCCTCATTTACCAAAAGATTCTCATCACCCAGATGGTATGAATGAATATAGTGAAGAATCAAAAAATTCAACTACAAGTCTACAATATGAGTACGATCCACCACCATTTGATATCCCACTACCTGAAGAAATAGATGATCAGGATTTTCGGGCACTTGCCTCGGAAATCCAATTGGATTTTTGAACAATCATAGTTTTATCCAAAATAAATTACCTTATATTATTCTTAAAATTAATAATCAAAATTTAAAATTTCTCATCGATACCGGATCGGATAAATCGTTTATCAGGCCCAAATTTATCAATCCATTTAGAAGAATAAAAATAAAGCCGTTAAATATCGTGACAGTATTTAAAATTCACAAAATAACAGAATCAGTAATATTTAAAGGAATTCCTGAATTTAAAACAGGAGTACCAATGGAATTTTATTTGTTCTTATTCCATGAGTTTTTTGATGGTCTAATCGGATTGGATCTAATGAAACAATTAAAAGTCAAATTAGATATTCCTAATCTTACTCTAGAAACCGATAAAGTAAAAATATCACTACTTACTACACCTCAAATTTTATCACCCATTTTTAATATAGCTGGGAGATCAAAACAAATCATTAAAGTCCCAGTAGACCTACACCAAGGTGAATTTTATATTAAACCTATTATTGTTCGCAAAGAACTTATCATTCCAGAAGGAGTTTATGTATCACAGAATAATATTGCTTTAATGGAAGTTATAAACATCTCTAATCTCGAGCAAACATTCTTATTCGAAAAACCTATCGAAACAATATCTCTTGCCGAATATCAAACCAATACAAATTATTTGAATATCATAGATTCTAGTGATAATACTTGTGCCGATATAATGACATTAATCAGAACTGATCACCTCAACTCGGAAGAGAAAACTGAGTTAACTAAAATTTGTGAAAAATATTCAAATATCTTCCAGCGAGAGGATATCCCACTCTCTTTCACCAACCAAGTAAAACATGATATCATTTTAGATAGTACAAAGCCTATACATACTAAAAGTTATCGATATCCGTATGTACATAAAGAAGAAGTACGTACCCAGATTACTAAAATGTTAGAACAGGGCATAATTCGACCCAGTTTTTCACCATGGTCATCTCCCATCTGGATTGTCCCAAAAAAACAAGATGCAAGTAAAACGATGAAATGGCGCCTTGTAATTGATTACCGTAAGCTTAACGAGGTCACGATTGACGATCGTTATCCCTTACCCAACATCACAGACATTTTAGACAAGTTAGGCAAATGTCAGTATTTCACCACTCTAGATCTTGCAAGTGGTTTTCATCAAATAGAAGTTAACCCTCAAGACATAGAAAAAACTGCCTTCACGGTAGATTTCGGTCATTATGAGTATGTCCGAATGCCCTTCGGATTGAAAAATGCTCCATCTACCTTTCAAAGAGTAATGGACCATGTTTTAGGAGAACTCCAAGGTAGTAGTTGTCTTTGTTATATGGATGACATTATTGTCTATTCGACATCACTACAAGAACATATAGGAAACCTATAACGATTATTCAAACGTTTGGCAAATGCAAATTTAAAAGTACAATTGGATAAATCGGAATTCCTAAAAAGAGAGGTAGCATTTCTTGGTCATATTATCACACCTGAGGGAGTAAGACCAAACCCGGAAAAGATCATTTCTATTCAGAACTTCCCAATTCCGAAAACTGAAAAACAAATTAAATCTTTCCTTGGACTCTTAGGATATTATCGGAAGTTTATAAATAATTTCTCTGATATCACCAAACCTCTAACAGCTTGCTTAAGAAAATATTGTAAGATTAAATTAACAGATCAATATGTACGTTGTTTTGAAAAATGTAAAAAACTATTATGTGAAGAACCAATCCTACAGTATCCTGATTTTGAGAAAACATTTTTAGTAACCACAGATGCCAGTAATGTAGCAATAGGCGGTATACTATCGCAGGGAATTATTGGACAAGATCTACCCATTTGTTATGCATCTCGAACCCTCACAAAAACCGAGGAAAATTATTCAACCATTGAAAAAGAAATGTTGGCTATTGTATGGACAATTAAATATTTTCGACCGTACCTTTTTGGACGAAAATTTACGATCATAACGGATCATAAACCTTTAACATGGCTTTTCTCCCTAAAGGAACCCAATCCAAAATTGGTCCGATGGAGGCTTAAATTAGAGGAATACGATTACAATATTATCTACAAGAAAGGCGCAAAAACACAAATGCCGATGCTTTATCCAGAGCCGTACCCGAAGAACAGGCACTTCTAAACTCAATCAGCTCACATTCTAGTGTATCCATAAATTCTTCTACATATCTTCTCAATTCAGTTAAAGATCAAATTCCAACTACAGATACAGTTTTAAACGACTTTAAAAGGCAAATAGTCTTAGAAATCGACTCCACTAAACAATTAAATTACGAAGTAGACTTTAAAATCTTATTCTTATCAAAGAAAAGGCATACATTCAAAAAAGCACAATATGATGAAAAAACCTTAACTCAAATAATTAAAACTTATGTCCAACCAAATATTAACACAGGATTCATCTCAAATCAAGAAACTTTTAAAATTCTTAATAAGCTTATAACCACTACATTTAATTCAGGACACACTAAACTTATTCGTTGCAAACACTTAGCAATCGACATAGAAGATAAAGATATGCAACACAGGTTAATCGTGGAAGAACATAACGATAGCAATCATCGTGGCATTGCAGAAAATACTCAACGCATTAAGAGAAAATATTATTTTCCAAAATTAAAAATTCAAATAAATTCATTAATTAATAAATGTGAGACATGCCAAACCCTAAAATATAATAGGAACGAAAAGCCTATTAAACATCAAATTACGGAACACCCCACAAGACCCATTGAAATAGTTCACATGGACATATTTTTCATAGAAAAAGAACAATTTCTTACAATCCTAGATAAATTCTCTAGATTCGGTGTAGCCCAAATCCTAAACGGAAATGATACAAGAAGTAACAAAGTTTTCAATATCTTCAGACAATACATTATGGCCCATGGTCAACCAGAAAAGGTAATTGTCGACAATGGAACTGAATTTAAAAATGATAATTTTAAAGAATTATGTGCACTACATAAAATAAAGTTACATTTCTCTTCAGCTAGAAGTTCAACAGGTAATTCTCCCGTTGAACGTTTTCATTCAACAATCCTTGAAATATATAGAATTCTAAAAGCTAAAAACTCAAATGATAGTGTAGAAACTTTAATGACCAACGCAGTAATTACATATAATAACTCTATTCATTCTGTCACACACATGACACCCATCGAATTGAAAAATGGACAATATTTTAAAGGTAATACGATTCCTGAACCCACACCAAATAAATTTAAACAATTAGTAGGGAAATATAGAAAAGATTATGATCAAATATTACAGTTAATCAACGATAGAAATATAGTAACAAAACAAAAATTAATAAAGAGAAGTAATAAAAATAGAATCAATCCTCCTAGCTTAGTAACCGGAAATACTGTTTACTGGAAAACAAATAGGAGAAATAAAATAACACCCCGTTTTAATAAATTACAAGTTCTAAAAAATAATAAAGTTACAATACAAACTAAATTAGGAAAAATTCATAAAGCTAAAATTAAACGACCATTACAGGTTAATACCAATATGGGGACAAACAATTAAAATACATGACATCAAGGACAATAAAGGCATAATACCAATTAAAATTAATGACGCAAAAATCGCATCATCATATACAAGGCTTCTGCATATAATAAAACTTGACCAATATCAAGAAAACATTGACAGAATAATAAAAAAACATAGATCATATAACTATCTTAATTAATAAGGACACAAATAATATCTTTAAATACAAAATCAAGACAATCCGATATAAATTAGATAGACTAACAGAAACATACGCACATTTACAACCAATAACTAGACAAAAAAGGGGACTTATAAATGGTATAGGATCAGTAATTAATTCTATAACAGGAAATCTAGACCAAGATGACTTACATACTTTAGAAAGGACGATCAAATTAATAGAAATGAAGACAAAATTACAGACAAACTGAACGAACAAATAAGAATAAATAATTTAATGACAGATAGATTTACCAAAATCCAAAAATACGTAACTGACCAAACTAGAATAATTGAATATGACGCAAAATTATTAATTAATACAACAGAAACAGCCAAAACCTTACTCAAAACAGATCAACATTTACATCAAATTATCTTTAATATAGAAACGTACAAAAACACTTGGACAATATTATAGAATCAATAACTTTTGCAAAAATTAAAATAATTTCAAAACATATATTAGATAAAAATGAAACACAAATTATTAAAGATATTATACTTAAACAAGGAGTTACGATTGAAACCGAGGAAGACCTCTATAAACTCATATGGTTACAAGCATATATGAACAAAACCCAACTAATATTTTCCATTCAAATCCCACAATATAATCCATTAAATTTTACATATTTTCAAATCATTCCTACATTTATAAATAACTCATACACTTTACCAATTCCAAATCCTAAAATATTAATAAATCCATCCCTTTACCAATATATTACAAAACCTTGTATTGCAATAAGTAAATTTACGTCATGCGACATGGAAAAATTGGAGCCCAAAGAAACATCCTGCATATCAGCTATTATAAACAACATACCAGCAAAATGCGACTTAATCGAAACAAAACCAAAAGATTTTGCAAAAGAAATAACCAATGGCAAACTTTACGTATTTACAACAAACATCACGATATTCACTTCAACTTGCAAACAACAACAGAAAGACATCATAGGACAACATATAATCGAATTTTATAATTGTACCTTAACAATTATGAACGAAACATTCACAACAAAGCTAGATTTAATCCATGAAGAACAACACCTAGAACTACCATATAATGACATCATACCAGGAAAAATACGAACACTAATCAACCAAGAAGAACTGCAAACATTAACAATTCAACATGTACAACAGCTAGAATACTTACAACATTCTAGTACCAAACAAAATACCCATACAGTCATTACCTATAGCATAATAGGAACCCTATTATGCGTAATAATTCTTTTTATATACTTCAGATTTAAACACAGCAGTATCAAAACACCAAATCCAGCAGCTTCTACAGACGTTCCAAAATTGTCATTTTGGCACCTTCTTAAGGGGGAGGAGTTACGTCATCCATCATTCGACCGGATGACTACACCAATAGCAGTTATAACAACATAGCAGTAACTTAAGATTATACATCGCTTGCATTTCCTAATCATAATAAATATATAAAATGCATTCTTCATTTTACAAATATATAAAATGCATTTAATTAAATTTCAATAACAAAAAAAATCAAACTAAGATAAATATACATATATAAAATACATTTTAGTCATAACAAAAATATATTTTAAATAACAAAAAGTCAAAATAAGATAATGCATTTTCACACAAACAAAATTTATATTTTTAATCAATAAGATTCATTGAAAGACAAAAATCGTTCTACTAACGATTATTTGATATTTGTATAAATTATATTTTAAGAAGTTTTATTCAGATTGTTATTAGACTGCAAACGAGATAGTTGAATATTAAAAACGTAAAGAATAAAATTAAATAAAAAATATTGAGTTTTCATATTTAAAAAATAAGTGAAAACGTAATTCGCGTACTAATAAATTCGCCTATCGCGGTTAAGGGGTGTGGCAATAAGTTCATACAAAAGTTTTAATACTCGTACTTTGATTTACGATATCTCGATAATATACATATAAAGATATATAGACGTTTAAAATTGGAGATGAGAGGGGATGAACGGCACTTTACGATGGCACCGTTCGATTTTACTGCTGAAATTCTCTAAGCAATGATTGTCCCAACCTAATTCCCTTTTAATTTTAGGTTAGAATATCCCAAAATCCTGACGTAGGATAGGACAATTCTGTGGCCAGGTTCGAATTCAGCATAAAAAAATACGTCGGAAATGACTATTATTGTTTCTGTTTCCTTACCCTTGTTGGCCTGTGTAATTTGTGGCAACTTACACTTTGATTCGAAAAGGTCATATTCTACCAAAAACTGTCAAATTTTTGCTGCAAAACCTTCAAGCAACACCATATTTTATCTATTTTTTCACAAATTTTTTCCACCAATCCCAAATAACCAAAAATAATGATCACAAAATCTTGGACCAATTTGTCACAAAATACAAGTTTCTTTTTGCCACAACAAAAATTTGACAATTTGGGATAAGCGGATATTTTTTGACAAACTCCATATTGATTTTATTAACGAAAGAAAAAATGTTGGTCACCAATTTGTCATAAGATGTACGCGAATAATTTGTGATAACTTAGATTTTGATTCGAAAAGTTTAGCAAATATTCCACCAAAAACCGACAAATTTGTTACACAAAATGTTTGTTTTTGCCTGATAAGCAGCGTCAACCCCATCCACCATATTTTATCAAAAAAAAAAAAAAAAAAAATCCCACATTTTCCTTAACAATCACCATTTTATGTGAACTTTTTGATTCACGTGAACTTTATCCTAAATTTTCCAAAAAAAAAAAAAAAAAAAAATTAGGAGAGTTTAGGAAAAACTTCACGTTTTTGCGCAAGTTTTTCCTAACTCTTAATATATTTAAATGTATTTGTGACCATTTTACAATTTGTTCGAATTAACCGATATTCGAACTGGATTCACCAGTGGAACGGTGAATTTATTTACTATTAGGAAAAAATCACTTTAAGGTAAAATTTTTTTAAATTATCTTCAATACAATATCCGCGCTGCTATGCTTGTAAATTTTAACTTAACAGGAAAACTCAGTATCTTGGACTGGGTAATATCCCTGGCCGAACTGCAGTTTATTAGGACTTGTTTAGTGAATTTCTTACATTGAGCAAAAATCCCGTTATGGTAATGTGCAATATCATATGTGGATTTTCCGAACGTTGTCCGATACTTAGAAACACCGGCCCAAAATCTTAAGTATATTTTTAGGTTGGTATGGATATAATCTAACAGAAAAAAGTAGTCACTTGAAAATTTATAGGGGCTTTGGTCGTTTAGTAATCAAAAAACCCGATATGGTAATGTTCAATATCATATGTGGATTTTCCGAACGTTTTCCGATACTTAGAAACACCGGCCCAAAATCCTAAGTATATTTTTAGGTTGGTATAGAATACATATAACCTAACAGAAAAAAAATTTTAATTTGTGGAAAATCCAAAATAATTTAGGATCTCCTATTCAAAACGCGATTAATTTTTAATTTTTTTTTTTTTTATTTTATTTAACAATGATGGTTTTGCTGTTTATAAGAATCAGTGCAGAATTTTCATTTAAATTAAACGAACAAAATGTCCGGATATTGAAACGAACAAAAAATCATTATAAATTCCTTTACAATGATTATTTTTTGTTCGTTTGAATATCCGAAACAAAAAATCATGATTATAAAGGAATTTATGACAGAAAAAAGTGAATTGAATGAATAAAGCGGGAATTTGAAGTCCAATTTCAATATGTATTGCTCAGTAGATTTGCCACATTTACTTTCTTTTACTCTAGTAAAATAAAGTATAATAAGTTTTGGACCTTGAGATTTTTAGAGATTTATCTGTTTTGAGGTCCCCTGAGTCCAAAATAGTGGATTTTGTCTGTCCGCCTGTCAGTCTGTCGGCCTGTATCCTCTCTACAGACCAGATGGTTTAACCAATCGAACTGAAACTTCAGATTTAAGCTTTTTTGATAAATTGGGAGGTCCCACTGAATTTTACTCTAAATCGGCTAACCGGAAGTGGCCACTCCCTTGGTCCATAAAATTTATTTTGCATGAAATCTGAAATCATGTATATGTGAAATCATTTGAATATCTTAAAAAGTATATGGTTTACAAAAAAGTACTTTATACAAAATGAAAAAATTTAAAAACAAATAAAATTTCTCAAATTTTTCTGTTCGTAAAAGAAAGTCGTCCACACCTCCATTTTTGTAATTATATTTATGTTTATTAAGCCAGTATTTAAATAACAAATTTTCATTGGTCTTTATTTAAAAATTATTTTATATGTATATTCTGTCAATAAAGTTCCGAGAATTGTTAATTAAAACACAAATTTTCAGTTCAATCCTAAATATTTATTTTGTCGCCCTCAAAGTATTCTCCATTAGAGGATATACACATATACCAGTTTTATCGCTTCAATGGAGTCAAAACGGGTACCCTGGTATTAGATCAGGTCAGCTGTCAAAGTCACCTAATATTAAATCAGGTGAATGTGGTGGTTGGTCGATGGTATTTATTGAGTTCTTGGCCTTATATTCGTTCACAATCGTAGCTCGGTGTGATGGCGCGTTATCGTCGTGTAAAATCCACGAGTTTTTTTTCCCATAAATCGAGTCACTTTTTTCGCATCAGCACAAGAAATTTCATTTGCAACACAAAATTTAAGGCAAACTCTTTGTTCAATAATTTCGTTCATCGTAAAAAACACATTGCACTAATGAGATCGGCTGACATAACCAACTGCTGTAAACAAACTGGTCCACAGACCGCGCTCAAAATTTAACTTACTAAACGACCAAAACCCCTATAACTTTTCAAGTGACTACTTTTTTCAGTTAGTTTATATCCATACCAACCCAAAAATATACTTAGGATTTTGGGCCGGTGTTTCTATGTATCGGAAAACGTTTGGAAAATCCCGATGTGATATTGAACATTACCATATCGGGTTTTTTGATTACTAAACGACCAAAGCCCCTATAACTTTTCAAGTGACTACTTTTTTCTGTTAGGTTATATTTATACCAACCCAAAAATATACTTAGGATTTTAGGCCAGTGTTTCTAAGTATTGGAAAACGTTCGGAAAGTCCACATATGATATTGTACATTAGTATATATTTTTAAGAAAATAAATTATCATAATAAAAATAATATGTAATAGAATATTGAAAAAATAGTACATTTTAATCACAATAAAAATGAAATGAATTCATATTTTTGTTGTTGCTGTGGCTTTTATTACAATATATATTACAAGTTTTTAAACAAAACAAAAACAAAATCAAAAACCAAAATATTCAACTTTATTTTACTTTATTTAGTAACAAATAGTTAAATACTTTCTTTAAAATTGTAATAATTAATTTTTACTTTTTGGAAGACCGGTTTCGGATTTCATCCTTCTTCAGTCCCAATTTTAACTACTAAAATAATTCTGAAAAATACTGCCTTTTATAGAGGCATTCGTCTTATTGTAAATAAATTAACACAAAACGATGCATTAGTCACGAAAGCTGATAGAGGGAACACCATGGTAATTTTATACAAATCAGAATACATTCAAAAAATCGATGATTTCATTCGCAACAACAACATCGTCACACTTGGAAACGATCCGACTAAAGCCCACCTCACAGCCGTCAACCAAGTTATAAACAAATCGACATCCATTTTAAATAAACAGCAAATATATTTGAGTAAGATGATAAAACCAACAGTACCGAATATCACAGGATTGCCAAAACTCCATAAACAAAATATGCCCATCCGTCCGGTAATAAACTTCACTACATCTCCATCATACAGGATCGCAAAATTTATCAATAAATGGCTGATGTTAAATATAAAATTTCAGGAGAATTACTCAATAAGTAATAACCGTGAGTTAGTAGACAAAATTAGATCAGTTGTTATACCTAGTGGTGCAAAATTGGCCTCTTTCGACGCCACTAATATGTACTCCAACATACCAATTGCTGAAACATTAAACGTAACACGAAATTTACTAACACAAAACCGAGTAGATGGCGAGGAAATAGAACAGGCAATGGAACTGCTCAAAACCATATTAAAACAGAACTACTTTCAGCATAACGGAAGATTTTATGCACAAAACGATGGACTACCAATGGATAGCCCACTATCAGGTACCCTTGCCAACATATTCCTAAATCATTTGGAACAAACGCACATAATGAGTCACAGAAATAAATTTAACAGCAACATTTGATATTGGCATCGATATGTTGACGACATAATACTTTTATTTCAAGGTACGAAAAGGCAACTTGATAACCTACATAAATACATAAACAATATGCATAAAAATATAAAATTCACACTGGAAATAGAATCAGAGGGATCTATCAATTTTTTGGATTTGACAATTAGGAACGAAAACCAAAAACACATTTTCGCCATATACCACAAACCTACTCAAACGGACCAAACCATCCATAGCACTTCAAATCACCCGGCACAACACAAATTGGCAGCATACAGCCATATGTTAAATAGACTTAATAATATTCCTATGAACGAGGCCGATTACATTGAAGAATTAAATAACATAGCAAAACAAAATGGATTCAATAGCAACATAGTTTACAAACTCAAGGTGCCTTCACAGAGCGAGATTATAATCTGAGATTTCTTATCCCACTTTTTTACCAATTAAATTGCTTAATTTTCAAATGTAAACGCCCTTTTTTGGCCAACTCAAGTTAAATTTTTTTTATCTTATGAGCAAATAATCCAATTCATACCAACATAACAAGAAAAAACAACAAAATACACAACAACAAAAAATAATCTCAGATTATAATCTCGCTCTGTGAAGGCACCTTCAACAACAACTATTTTCTACACTATACACAATAGAAGACGTCAACAAAAAATACATCACGATTGAATACAATAAAAACACAAGCCATTTTTTGAGAAAAACATTCGGAAAACAAAATTACAATATTGCACACAAAACATCACAGAAACTACAGAACAAGTTGTCATTGAAATGTAATAGTAGATGTGACAGCGGTGTTTACAAATTGACGTGTAATGACTGTCCGATGTTTTATTTCGGGCAAACGGGGAGATCATTTGCACAAAGATTTGGAGAACACACACAAGAGATCAAAAATTCACGCATAAACTCCATTTTCAAATCGAATTACGCTCACCACTTAGTCACAAAGCAACACACATACACTGACTTAAACCAAAATTTGCATGTAATCAAAACCAACAAAAATGTTTATACAAGCCGTCTCGTTCCCTCCTTACACAGATCCTATCAAAAAAATGTACACTATATTTATTATGAATGTATCACCTATACTTATCTGTTTTGTGTATATATACTTTCTAATTTATTTATATGCATCACTAATACTACGCCTTAACGTACTTTTTTATATCTTAAGATATTTGTACTGTTGGCTTGTATGCAGTTTGTACTGTTTGGCTTGTATAAACATTTTTGTTGGTTTTGATGTAATTCATAATATTAGAAAGGGGAATATGTTAGACCGATTGGAAGAAATCCAAATCTATAAACATAGAAATAACCCATACATGCTCAACGAAAAATTGAATACAAAAACAAATAAGCTATACGACTTAATTTTGTACAGTGGATGAAAAATAAGGTTTTTTCTGGGGGCCTATTCTCGAATTTCACATCCAATTTCCACATGTGGACATCTGTCAAAATTCATAAAACTTGAATTTTTTCGGTACTAAGGGAACATTTCCGAATGGGTATAAGCATGTGAAAAAATTCCCCATATAGGAAAATGTCCATGCCGCATGTGTTTTATATACGAATTACAATTTTCGAACGTTTTTGTGTGAACTTTGACAGATGTCCACATGTAGAAAATGGATGTGGAATTCGAGAATAGGCCCCCTGGTGGCTTTTACAATAAGACGAATGCCTCTATAAAAGGCAGTATTTTTCAGAATTATTTTAGTAGTTAAAATTGGGACTGAAGAAGGATGAAATTCGAAACCGGTCTTCCAAAAAGTAAAAATTAATTATTACAATTTTAAAGAAAGTATTTAACTATTTGTTATTAAATAAAGTAAAATAAAGTTGAATATTTTGGTTTTTGATTTTGTTTTTGTTTTGTTTAAAAACTTGTAATACATTTTAATATTTAGACGGTTCAATATAAAAGTTTTAATGTTCCCTTACCTAATGGATAATCTGTAATTTATTCGTTAATGCGTAGTTTTACTCATACATTCGCACAATTTGCTGTTTTTGTTATTTTAGGAAAGTTTAGGAAGAAGTTCACATCCATATTTTTTGTTGACTATAATTGTTATTTCCCTCTCAATTGTGCTTAACGAAATCGTTCAGTATATGAAGACTTGCGACTTTGCATTCGTTACTTTTTTGCGCGACAAAAATGTAAAGAAAATCACGCTTTTCATACAAAAGAAATGAAACAAAAAAATTAATTTTCTGACGACTGTGAAATTTATAACCAATAACAAAACTGAATATGTATTGGTTATAAAGTAGGTAAAAAAATTGTTATTTACGAAATTATTCTAAAAAGGGAGATTTTAATTCACTGTATTTAAGATTGATCAGAAAATTTTCGTGGATTTAGTTGATGCAGTATGTTGGTGAATTTTACGATATACACGTAAAATTTTGTGTATGACTATATTTAAGATTTTCCAAATCACAGAGGTTTTCCGTGGATATGAGATAGATGGATAGTTAGATAAATGCATCCTCTTTCGAACAAAAATATTCCCATCTCCATACGGTGGAGTGGAACCTTTTGTTATTGATGAATTTTACGATATACATGTGAAATTTTGTGATTGACTGTATTTAAGATTTTCCAAATCACAGAGGTTTTCTGCCGATATGACATAAATGGATAGTTAGATAAATGCATCCTTTTTCAAACAAAAATAGTCCCATCTTCATACGGTGGGGTGGAACGTTGTGAAATTTTGTGATTGACTGTATTTAAGATTGGCCAAATCACAGAGGTTTTCTGCGGGTTTGGCAAAAATATGTTTGAAATAGATAAAAAATTTCATTAAGTTTTTAAAGTATATTAAAGAAATAGTTGAATAATTTATTTTTTGCAATAAAACAAAATTTCTGGATTAACGCGCTTCTGATCTGTTGTTACTATGCAGTACTTACTTAGGTCGTCGTATATTTCCCAAATGTTATTGGGCCTTTTAATAAGGGCAGTATAATGTTTTAAATTTTGTTTGTAATTCACTATTGCTTTTAATAAGAGTTCTTCGTTATCCAGCTTAATTTTTTTCTTGAATGTCACAAATTTTTATATCGTAGTTGACGTTATTGTACGATTGAACATCTGCTATAGCTATTCCATAGTGAGTAACTACTTTTTCTACTTTTAAGTTATCTCCACATCCGAAACATGTTAAAGTTCCCCATCGTATGGAGATGGGACTGTTTTTGTTTCAAAGAGGATGCATTTATCTAACTATCCATTCATGTCGTATCCGCGGAAAACCTCTGCGATTTTATGAAAGTAGATGCAAATATAAAATATTAATCTATATTAACCTACATAATTTTTATGAATGTATGTATGTACATGTTACAATAAAATATTTTTGAAATTCAATTAAATTGTACAAATAAATTAAATTGTGGGATATTCAATAATACTTGTTTTTATTAGATTGCTTTAACCTAGTGTATTACCAATACTTGCATATTTTTTTGTTAATTTAACAAAATTTGTATACATATACATTTTGTTAATTTTTGTTATTTGTGAAAAAATTCACAAACGTATTTTCTGTTCATTTACTCGTAACATTATTGAACATGTTTTCCTTGAACTTTCTGAACAGTTTTTCCGTAAAAATACTGATTACATACGTATTACAGTAAAATTTCGATAAATCAAACCTAAAGATATCGGAGAAATTAACTCGCCATATTGGAATGCCGTTGTAATGAGTGAAAAGTACTTTATTTCCTAGAAACTCATTTGGTTAGCCATAGTGCATTTCCAAATAATAAAACTTACATTTTAGCGAATAAAAATTCGTTGTGAATCTTTGTTACAAACTACTTAGTGTTCGTTATATAAAGAGATTTCACATAATTAATTTATAAATTTAAAGACAAATTCGACGATTACGATCCAAATTTAAATAAAATTCGATATATTGTTTTTCTTGCATTTTAACCGCAAGAACGTATTTTATTTCTATATTATGATGAATTTCAAATAATAAGCCTAGGTGTTGTATACGAATGGGCGCTGCAATCGAAATATTTCAAGAACTTTGAAAATATCTTAATTTGTGAGACTCTCGAATAAAAGGCCTAGGCGTTATTTACGGGGTAAGACTATAGCCAAGTTTATTTCTGGTATATTTTTTTACTTGGCTAAAAAATATGCTTGCTATCGAAATACGATTTTATGCCAAGTAACGAAACAAAAAACAAAGGAGTGTTAAAAAATAAAGAGGGGACAAGGAGAAAAAGAGTTACATCCCTAAAATAAGACGTCTTGATTGCACGAGTTGTAAAGGTTAACCGTACAGTAAGACTAAGCAACATACAAAACCGGAATAATTCATCTCCAAAAAGGATCAATAGTAGGCCCACGAGGCCACGACATACAAAAGGCTTTTGGAAAAAGGGATTCATTCATACGTCACTCAAAACAAGCCCCATATATCAAACCAAAATTAATTGTCTCGATTAAATTTGCACGGGACCATATTAACAACCCGATTGAATTTTAGAGGAACATATTATTTACCGATGAATCTATGTATCTTTTCGTTGGATGGATAATGGGCGAAACATTTTATTATTCCACCTCTAAAAAGAATATGAAAGGAGGTATTGATGCTATTTTTCCTGTTTAATTAATTATTTTGGGTATTGGTTATATAAAGAGTATTATATAATTATGTAATTAAAATAAATAAATAAAAAATTAAAAACCAAACCAAACTATACATAAACAAAAAACAAGAAAAAGTCGTGATCGTCAATAAAAGCAAACAAAAAGCATGGCCTTTGGAAAGGCCGATGGCGAATATTGCTCTCTGAACGTCAATGTCGATAAAAGCCCGAGAAATTAGTACAAATATGTAATGTATGTGTAATGTTACATAACATTTGCATAAAACTCAAAATTACCTTCCAAGACATTGGAATAGACATGGGAGGTCTTGACATATTACCGACGGCCGTGATAGACGTAGCAAACTCGTCAAATGCAAACACAAGACTGCGAGCGATAGCTGAGAGAAAAAGGAATAGCATACGGGATGTACTGTTAAATTAAAATTAATAATTATTATATCCATATTAAATTTATTTCGGAAATATTCAATTTCTGTGTATATACTTTATTTAATAAGCCTAGTAATAAACACTTCCTAGTATTAATGTAAATCACAGATAATTCTTTTTGTGTATAAAAGTTATAATAAAACTACAATAGAAATACTAAGGAATTTTGGTTTTCCATTCGCTTTAGTTCTAATAACTTTTGTCTTTGCAGGATATTTGCATCTTTAAGTATAGCAAGCTTCGGTTTTTTTAAATCTTAAATTGCCTTATTTTGCTCTTGAATATTTTCCAAGAAACATTCAATATTTTTGAATGAAGTAAGGAGTTCTTGATTTACGCTCAATGATTCTTTCAATGGGGTAAACTTATTTATTGGAGCATCTTGTGTGCCTCTGTCGTCATTTTCAGTGGGAATTTCAAATTCGGACGTATCAATGTCTTAATTTTCATCAAGTCCTGTTGAAATATCAAGCATATCGATAATTTCATCACAAATTTCCAAACGTTAGTGGTGTGTACTCTAATTGGATAGTACGGGTGTTTTCCTCGATCTTATTTGCACCAAAACAGAACGAGATATTATTTCCTCCACCGTTGTGGTTCAGTTTCCGTTTAACTGCCCACTTTTGATCTTGCCGAACCTAGAAATCGTAAAAGAAAATAGTTATTTACGTGCTCATTACTTAAGGGCGCAATACTATGTTACCTTTTTCCACTCATTTTCCGTTTTGGTTGGTGGGCCATTAGAATTTAACACATTTGTGAGGTTTTTCCACAAAATTCTCTTCTTATTTCGTCCTTGTTGGTCATTTAGAAGCAAATTCAGAATGATTTTCCCATAAAATCACCCAACATTTTTTTTTGTGTAGGGTTTGTTAATTGTTTTGCTTTTCTATTGTAAAAAATTGAGGTTGTAAGTGGCTATAATACTGACATACTCGTAAGATGCAACATATTGAGAATTAAGGTTCATAATTTAATGTTTCTCATATTATGTTTAACATGTTTCCGATGGTATTTCTTCAAAAATATATCTAAGAATTATTTAAAAAACTCAATTCAAATGTGAAACATAATTTTCATTAAAAATATTAAATATTTTGCGAAAATGAAAAAGTGTACATAATACTGATACATCTCAAAAATGCTGTGCCCATTACTGACAATTTTAGTTCCTAATACTGATATACTTTAGGTTGAAAAAATTTGCGTTATAATTATTTCTAATTTTCTAAATTATGAGAAATAAAACATTTATTTAGTATTCCAAGTTCTTTATTAATAAAATTAACAAAATTTAAATCAAAAATAAACATATATACCATACTCGTATATGCTTAATATGCGATATAAGCAGTTAACTTTTAAATAAATATAAATAAATCTTATCTAAAAAATTAAAACATAAATAAAATTACTTATAGCATCTACTTCTGGCTATCACAAAAGATATTTAAAACTAAATAATAAAAACAAAAAATATAACAAAAATATAAATTCATAATTTATCAAAATTACTACGTAAAATATAATATTCTTAACTTTTATATTTTTGGACTTCAGAGCGTTAAGAAGCTCAGGTTCAGGAATAATTTCCATTATATCACGCATCGCATAAAAAAAAATGTCATCTTTTTCAGGCCACTTCCAATTTGCGCCGCTCATCCCCATTACCTTAACAGATGCTTCGTTTTGATTAATTTGTAAAATAAGTCCCGGAAAATATTCTTCCTTGTATTGGATAATCACATAATTGCCTACTTTTAATTGACTGATATTTATTTACATATTTTCTGAGTTTTGTGTTGTACGTTCCGGTCTGGTCTTTTTTGCAGTGCTATTTTATACCCTTTTAGCTTCCCTTTACATTTTTCGTTCTAATTTATTCTGGTTTTGCTGCTCCTTTTCAGTTTGTTGTTTTAATTTATAATTTATGTATTCGTCGGAGGATACGATCACCGACGGAAGTCGTTTTTTAACTTTATTTATAGCTTCATAATTCGGTTTGGTTTGTGGCCAAAGAAAGCTCTTTTTAAGTGGCGTTTCAACGTTGGATAAAACTGCCTGTTCGTTTACCTGAAGAGTTTCCGAACTTTCAATGCATTCAATATTTTGAAAAATATTCGTGCCTCTCTCCTGATTGACTGGTGTTTCCAGGGTTGATACAACTGCCCGCTCGCCCTCTTGTACAGTTTCTGTACTCTCAATAAATTCAGCTATTTCCTGCCCATTTTCACGAATATATATGAAAGTGTCAATTGACAATGTAATCACTTCACCAATGCCATCAATATTCTCATACATTTTAAATACTTCATTAAAATCTATGTTATCCAGAGTTTTTTCTCCAATTACTAAAGTAGAGTTATTTTGTTGCACCTCGTTACCACTCAAGACACTTCTAAGATTAACCCACATATAGTACAAATTTTCATCCTCCTTAATACCATTCCATGACTCTGAGGCGTAATTAAAACTTTTTAATTTACTTTGTGACAACAAGGATTCGAATATTTCTAACAAATTGGTTGGTTATGTTTCGATGTAAATTTTAGGAGTTGATGTTGGCATTATATTTTTTGGGTTCTTTATTAGTTTTGAGTAATTTACAGCGTCAGCCGAAAATGGATAAATTCCACACACTCTAAAAGCATTTTGAATTGATAATTGATTTGCAGCCGTTGGCAAAATTCTCGCTAGTAATGGTGCAAAATCTTCTTTTCTAGGCTTCCGTCCATCATTTCCTATTTTCCAGCTATGCACAGCCTTTTTCCACTCAACTTTCAGAGGTCGAAAAACTTCAACGTCTAGTGGCTGTAAAAGGTGAGTTGCATTTGGATACAGTGCAATGAGTAGTATCTGATACTCTTTACAGAATTCACTTAAGGCCAGCGACAAATCTGAAACATGTCCATCTAAAAATAAAACTACTGGAAATTCCGCTTGATTTTCCCCATTCATCCATCCAGAATCCGAACAACCCATGCCCCAGCCCTTTGGCATTTTTCTGGCTTATGAAAATGGGATTCTTTTGTACTTATATACCACCATTGGAGGCAGATTATCCCCTTCAGCGTTCACCATTATCAATGTTGTAAGACATTCTTTATCGTCGTTGTTTGTAACATTGTAAACCGATTTTTTACCTTGGAACCAGCTCGTTTCTCTTATTATGGAACGACTTTTTACTAGGTGTTGGGCAATTCGTTCGGAAATGTCGGAATTTCGTTTTAAAAATCCTTCATACCACCGTCTGCCTGGTCTGCCATTTTTAAAATTATTTGGGCGCTTAAGATTTTTAAGTAATAGTTGAACGCTGTCAAGCAGCTGATCTTTGGTAGCGGGAAAGCCTGTCTTAGCAATATATAAAATTCACTCTTTTACTTTGTTCTCTTCTGATGAAGTTAAAATCGTTGGGTGGCCTATATGAGCATTTTGCGCGTATACGCCTCTTTGTTTATATAGCAAAGTTGTTTTCGGAACCTTAAATTTTTTACTTGCCGCATATGTCGTCATTCCATTTTTCGACCGAAATAAAATGCCTGTCACAAATGATTTATTAAGAGAAAAAACATCTATTGTCAACTACTATCCAATCGAATAAATTTTGGCGGTAATTTACCGGTAAGCGATATTTATGATACCACTTTCACGCTAAACCATTGATTACCGTCAAAATTGACCGGTAGCGGATTTCATGATGCCGCCCCTGTTTTTGTGGTGAAAATCTATGTCCAGGTATTTCAATTAGCCACCGTTTCAATTAGCCAAAATCGGTTCTGTAACGAAAATATACCGGCGGAAATGAATGTTAAAAAATCTCTGAATATTATAGAGTAGTTTATGAATACCACGAAAGTTATAGTTAGTGCCCCTTCTTAAATTGTGCTGACCATTCTGTGTAACAAACATACAAATGTTGTAATGGTAAAATATTGGTATAGATGCGAATAAAGGCCAGCAGCAGTATTCTAAAAAAAAGTAAAAAAAACGTGATGGGTAACGTGATGTTCCTTAACGTGAACGTTTCTTTTTTGTTAAATTCCTATTCCGATAAAAAAAAACGTTTACGAACATCGAAAAAAACATAGAATATTGGAAAACAGAAAAATAGTCTGTCAAATTATGCAATTTGACAAAGACTTTAATAGTACACAAGTCTGTTTGCGAATATAACAGCAATAACATGTATGTTTTGGACCGGTGTGAAGTATTTCACGCAAAGTGTAGCTACACAAATTAACGAAAAGTTTAAGTGTACTGAAAAAGTGTAGGCCTACATAAAAAAGTGTAAATAAGAAGTAGAACTAGGCATGGGCTTATATTTTATTATATTATAATAAAAATTTCCAAAAAGTGGACAGGTCAAGCTATCCGAAACAATTTTTCTTATTAAAATAAAAAGGGTTGGGTATGTTCGACACTATTTCGGATAGCTTAACCTGTCCACTTTATGGAAATATAAGCCCACACTTGGTAACATCTCTGAGATTTTCGTAAATGGTCATAGTGTAGCATCAGGTTTGGATATTTTATGTGATTTTCACAATTTTCAAATTAGCGTCGAACATACCCAACCCTTTTTATTTTAATAACCAAAATTGTTTCAGATAGCTTGACCTGTCCACTTTATGGAAATATAAGCCCATGCCTGGTTCTGCTTCTTATTTACACTTTTTATGTAGGCCTACACTTTTTCAGTACTCTTACACTTTTCGTTAATTTATGTAGCTACACTTTGTATGAAATACTTTACACCGGTATGTTTTGGTGAACAGGCGACAACAAGGAAGCCACCGAACTGAAACGTTTATTAATTTTAAATTATACACATACATATGCACTATATAATATAGTAATGCTTCCAGTGGATTCATAATATGTAACTTCAATATATTCAATATAATTAATAACATTGTTGGATTTGCCAAACCGTGCTCGAATTTCTTTCGAATATTTTAAATGAAATCTAACAGAAGGTTAATTAACAAAAATTAAAATAAAAATATTTGGTAATAAGACATGACTGTTAGTTTGGTTTACTTCAAGTCATCTTAGCATATCCTCTATCCCGCTGTTTGCTTGTCACTGGAGTGCTCCGCTTATTATCTTGCATGTCCTGTGTACTAAATTATTATTATTGTTAAGCTCCAACACTTAACGCTAACCAAATTATTTTAGTTATAATATTACAAAAAACGAAAAACGTTTCAAAAACCCAACCAAAAAACGTGGGTTTTTTAACGTCGGAAACGTGCACATTTTTCTTAAATCAGAATAGGAAATAACGTTAATTTTGCGATTCACGTTTTTAACTGTCAAAAAAAACGTAAATCAGCTAGTTACGTTTTTTCGGAATACAGCTGTTGGATGATGCAGTCCTACCTTTTTTTAATTTTGTTCGCAAAATAATTGTTTGTTAACCATTGTTAAATGCTCGGTTTAATATTGCCACTATGGCAAGAGCTGGGTTTAATATTGACACTATCCCAAATTCCTTTTGGGACTTGCATCTACATCTAATTGTGAGATTTGCAACACTGTTGAAGACAATGAACATATTAACGATTGTGTCATATATAACAACATAAGAAATAATTTCCCACTATTATACAGAAAGTCCTTATTAGAAATCTTAAAAGATCAGAGAATGGAAGAATATAGAATATTATGTGACTTTGTGGATGGAATTAATTACAAGACTTAATTTTTATTGACTCTCATCTTCACACAATGATTTTTCTTTTGGAATCATTTCATTTCATTTTATTGTTATTTGCACTTGTATTTTATTTAAACATTAGATTACTAAGTCTTATGAATACTATATAATTTAATCTAAATTAAATATAAAAAAAAAAAAAAATTATTATGAATTATGAATTAAGATTTAATTTCAAATTTTTATTATATGTATCTTTTCATTTAATTTTTTTTCTAATACTCTTCATTTAATAATTTTTCATTTATTATAATTTAATTATTAAGTTTTGTTTTAAATATTTATGCTTAATTTTAATTAATTAATTTATAAATCTAATTATAACTATGCACACTCTATTCAACCCTCCAGAACCTCCCCTGAGTGGTCTCTGGAAATCTGGGCTGTTTCTCAACTCACTGGTCTTATGGTTTGAAAGATTTGACCCAAGCAAATTTAAAAACAAACAAACAAACTATAATTATTTGGTTTACATTCAAATTACATAAGTTATTAATTATTATTTCTATTTTTCAGGATAAACAAAATTTATACAATGATAAAGGGTAAGTATGTATCCAATCTACATGTTAATTTATATTGTTTTTTGTTCTAGTTTAGGATATGTTGGTTAATGTTTTCAGGTATGAGATTTGAATGATTTGGTTAGGTATGTTATGACCATTAGTTTCTAATACATTTTCATTATTTATTTAAATGCTTAAACAAACATAATGCTTGCAATGTTTTAAAATTGGTGAAGTCGTGCCCTCCTATTACAACAATTGCTGAAAAAACAATCACCCTAAAAATTGCGAATTAATAAGATTTCAGAAACAATAATTTTAGACAATACAAAGACAGAGCAATTGAGTAAATTAGCTGAACAGAGAAAAAGTTGGCAGAGGTTGAACAGAGAAAAAGTTGGCAGACTGAATACTACTCACTCTTCTCGTATTTCAAATTAAATTAAAACCCTGCCAACACTATTTGCCGCATGTCATTATTTGTTATACAAATATTTCATTTGCTAAATAAAACTTTAATTAAATTTAAAATTTATTTTTTTGCTGTTTCGGAACAAATTTTTTGATAACACAAAAAACAAAGCAGTAAATTAATAAATTTAAAAATTAGAAAATTGGAAAATTGCTTTTCTCGCACCAACCACCCCTTTACCACACACAGTAGATAGCAAATTAAAATTTATGTTTCCAAATAATAATAAAATCGATCGAAAATATTTTTGTTGCTATCTTGTGTGCGGTTGAAATTGGATATGATGTTGAGCTTTGTGTTTTTTTTTTGTTGGTAATTTTATGTAAAGCTTACAGTTCGGCGAACAAATTTGTGCTAGACTCAAGAAAATAAAAAAATACTGAAACAAAACTAAAACCACTCTTTGTATATGTATGTTGTACTATGTACAAACAAGCAAAAGTTTAAACAACTAATTTAACCTTTTCTAAATTATATTGGACATACCAATTATACTCATCTAGTCTCACCTATTGCTCCCCATTTTATGTATTATATTCTAATTAAATTATTTGTAATTTCTATTTAACTAAAGTGTACAACAAACTTAATACAACAAATCCAAAACAAGATATAAATACTCGAGCTTTTCTTATCTGTACAACTAAATCGTGTTATAATTTGGCGTGCGAGGGATGGAGCACCGGCAGAAATAATATAGTACGATACAAAAAAAAACATTGTATATAAAAAAATAAAAGCTTTTCTATTTAGTCATGTTAAGTTTTTCCTGGCAAAATACAAAAAAATAAAAAAACGAGAGCATAATCATATTATAAAACCTTTTTTTTTTTTGCTTTTTATTTTGGCCTCGAGCTTTACATCTGAAACTGAAATTTATTTTTATTAACATTTCTTCTCGGTGTCGTCTTTATTTTTTTATTTTTTGTACCCCATGTATAAATATTCGGTTTTGAAATAAACTTAAAAACCACATGCATTCTGTGTTATTTTATTATATATCTTCGTGACGTTGCGGGAACATAAAACAAATATAAAAATTAAATTTCCTTTGCAAAGGAAAGCACTTTTTTGTTGTGTGTGCTTTTGACGACAGAAACTTGTATTTGTTTGTAGCACTTTTCTTACATACACATCAATCATTGTAACACTATAAAAATAAATGATGTGCGGTGGGAGGTGCGATATATAAATTTTGTATTGTTTGTACTGCTTTACTGCCAAAGGCGTAAAGTAGTTTCGTGACGCTTAATAACTCAAGACACTTTAAATTTGTGAATGCGACCAAAATCGCTTATCAAAAAATTCAAAAGGAACAATGTGTCAAAATCATCGAATTTCCAATTCGATTTAAATTAGTTCAACAATTATTTATTTACTTCGATCTTGAAATGAATTCAATAATTCGATTATTATAACTTCTAGAACAAAAAACGTTTATAAATTAGTCGCCAATTTAACCGTTACTCAACTGTTACTAAAATTCAATTAGCAAGTTGATACGCAAGTTGATAGTCGCTATGAATGAAGTAATTAGCTATATTTACCTTTACGGTGATGGAGCTTAATATCAAGGTCATCAAGTAAGACACTTTTTAATTATAAAAATATGTTTTTTTTTATTTTTTTTATAAATTCAGTGGGAAGGAGGGTTCCGTAATAAACTTTCTTTCTTTTTAAACTTTTTTTGGGTATATAGAATTTTTAATAAAAAAAAATGATAAACAAAGGTGGAAGTGGCATTGAAGAAAATTTATTTATTTTTGATTTTTAAATCTCCTTTACTTTAAAAATATTGGAAAATTATAGTAATGAAAAATAATAATACGACGTCTGAAAAGAATTAATCGGTGAAATATATTACGTATTCATAGACGACATCATAATCTTTGCGGGAAAAACAGAACAGGAACATTTATTGAACATCGAGAAAATTTTCTCAAAATTGGAGAAAGCCAACTTAAGAGTCAATCTGAACAAGATAGAGTTCTTGAAACAAGAAACAGAATTCTTGGGTTACCTCATCACTAACAAGGGTATCACCCGATAAGCAGCCATTAAAATCATCAAAAGGCCCCAAAATCTAAAAGATCTAAAGTCATTTCTTCGATTAGCGTCCTATTACTGGCGTTTTATACAAGAGTTCGCAAAGATAGCCAAGCCACTAACCAACCTTATAAGAGGAGAAAACGTACAAACAAAAGCAACCAAGTCCAAAAAAAGTACATATCAGCATGAACAAGGAAGAAATCCAAGCATTTTTACATATCAAACAGCTACTATCTTCCACGGATATATTAATCTTCCCGGACTTCAACAAACCGTCCCTTCTGATAACAGATGCTTCATCATTACTAATATGCGCAGTATTATCCCCGAGCGATATCGATTAGGCACATCACCTATATCTCTATATCACTGAATAAAACAGTAGAGAATTATGCTTCTAACGAGAAGGAGATGCTGGCTATAGTTTGTGCCCTAAAAAGAACGATTCCAAATTAAAGAGGCGACCTAAGCAATAAAAACAACAATTCCAAATTAAAGAGGCGGAAAGCACGCTTAGAGGAATATAACTACGAAATTATTTACAAACCAGGATGCATCAACAAAGTCGCGGATGCCCTATCAAGGCTAGAAATGGAAGCAGATACCCTATCTACAGACGGAACGATTCACGGTGCTGAGGAAGATTCCACGCATCTAATACGCTACTGCTAAGCGACAATAAACGCATTTAGAAATCAACCTTTCTTGAAAAAAGGCAAAGAAATTTACGTTTAGGAGGAACTGCACCGATTTTACCACAGGTATCACATTAGCCTGTCTGAACTAAGTAAGGAAACCCCAAAGAGAATTCTACGAGGAAAAAAAATTCCGAATACAATCAATGAAATAAAAATATCTGAAGAATATATTAAAATCCTCCAGGGAATCTTTAAAGAAAATTTCTCGGGTTACAAGATACGATTAACAGAAAGAGTGGTGACGGACATATGCAATGTGAAAAACCAATTTCCAATTATAAGATAAAGATATACCGATTATAAATATTGGAAAAATACTACTTCAATGGCCAGTCTAATACAGAAGCATACGCAAACCTGCGGCACCTGTAACATCAACAAATATGATAGACATCCTAGTCGTGTGGAAATCCAAGAAACACTCATTCCGACGTATCCGATAGAGGTACTCTGCATGCCACATCGATATAACGGAAATCAAAGATGAGAAATCCATTTCATGTGTGGACAAATTCATAAAATTTGTGAAATTTTTTCGCATCGAAACTAAATCCAGTCCACATATGAGGGATAAAATAATTAAAGCAATGCATTTCTTCTCCGCATAGCTATAAGATACTTGTGATAATGACGATGATGAGACAATGAAAGAAGCTTTATAAGTCTCATAAATAAGGAATATCTAGAAACTTTGCGAGTTAAAATTTATCTGACACCATCACAAAGAAGTGTGCCAAATGGAACTGTCGAAAGAGTCCATTGTATGATAATTGAAATCGATTCATTACAACAACAACCGGGAAACGAATTCATAAAGCCCATATTAAAAATATAACTCAATAATTTAATCTGATTTTAGCCTATGGCTATGGGGTTTAACATCATCCGCGACCATCTACGAATGCAATACACCAGTAGTAACTGAAAAACAAGGAAATGGGCGAATTATTAACAGAAGTTTTAAACTACTCCTCATAATTAATTTGCACAATTACGAAGAACTGATTGAACGACTAACAACAACGATCAATAACATTCATCAAGGATGCGAAATTCAAGCTGAATTGGTTCACCAAACAAAGCAAATCTCGCGTGGAAATGAACCGAAGGCTCACCTGACGCCACAGATTTGGATCAGAAACAACAATATAAAATCAACAGGGTATTAGTGGACACAGCTCAACAATTGTTTAACGAATTCAACAAAATTGTCGAACACTTAAATGAAGGCGAAGTCGATAAGGTTTAACAAACGCTGTAGAACCGACTTAGTCTCATCAAAGAGGGAATTAAAGAAATCATTCGAGCCATACAGTTAGCAAAAGGAAAAATAGTTAGCACCAATTTACTGGATAAAGAGGAAACTAGCCGCTTAATTACAGAAATAGAAACCTTGCCGTATTCCAATGATGATGGTTAAAGACTCCACAATCATATACGCCATATCTATACATTAGACGAGAAAGCAAAACTACAACCACGTCATCATAAAATCAACGGGTAATAAAAACAAATACATCTGGAGTTCAACGAACTTTTTCTAAATCAAAACGAATTATTTGGAATTACCCAGAGATGCAACCTCTTCTGAGATATCACCATATGCGAAATGAGTAAGCTGAAGGAACTAAGTAAGGACCACTGTATCAGCGAAATTATAAAAGGACTAAATGCTAGATGTGATTACCAGTTCAATAAGAATCAAGTCATCGAACCCTTAAACGATAATACAATCTTCGTAAGCAACTTTAAAGGAGACATCGTTTATAGTAACCGAAGTAAACATTTGGACAGAGAAGCAAGGACATCCCGAGTATTGCCACCGGTACTAAAAGTAAAATTAGTTAAATATAACGGAAAAAAACATCAAAACTGACTCAGGATACTTACATAAATAACGTCGAACAACTTCAAGAGCTTTTCAATGAGCGTAAAGAAGCTGTCCTCATTGACCTCGGTACCATAATCATTGTCATCTGCTTAGTCGTTATTTTTCTCGCCAACAAAGCTAGAGTGAGACGTCAAAGAAGAATGCTGTTTATTAACAAGCCGATCTATCATGACGGAATTTCCAGCGATCAACGAAGAATTCAACCCAGGAAATTGAATTTCTGAATCACGGGACGCGGATCTTTAAGGAGGGAGCAGTTAACACCACCATTAATGTCGAATCAACGCAAATGTGATTTATGAGACACGCACAAACTTGTCGAATCAACACAACGTGTGTTGAGTCTGGTTGACAGATAATACTTTTTTATGAAATTCTTTTTGATTAATTTTCCATAAATTTTATGTAACTTCAACTATTTTATTGTATAAAATGATAAAATATTTTTGTAATTTTTTAGGTTTAACCAGAGCCTTCTAGAGTATAGAGCCATAATCATCATGATGTATTTTTTAGAAGATTTTTCAGTGGTATAACTTTTCACTGATTTCCATAGGAATCCATAGTAAAAATGATGTTTTTTAGCTTCAAGTTTTTCAATGAAAAAAACCAAACATATTATAAAATGTTTATATATAAGTTTTCTTTATAACTTTAACAACAATATACAAGAAATATTGGTATTAAGTAAATATTAATTGCAGAAATATTAAAATTAATTATTTCTAAAATATTTTTATCGAACTTTCATTTTGAAAAATACATCAAAGTTGTTGTGACGAATTAAAATAATACTTGCTAAATTTATCTTTAGTTTTACTAGTGTACGTCAGATGTCTAAGATGTTTACAGAAAAACACGTAAAAAAATTATTTAATCACAAAATTGTCACACGTTCTCAATATTTTGTAAATTAGTTTTGCTTTTCCTACAATTTTTGAACTTGAAATTTCCCCAGTTGGTAAACCAAATTTTTACTTCCATCTATGTAACGTATATTAACTTAATGACCACACGATTTGTAGTAATGCTGTGTGCCTCAGAAGACTTTTCAAACTAAACTTTTCAAATTTTGAAGCTTTCGCTATTTCCTCATAGATGCTAGGTGAAAAGGCAGTTTACGAGGTTACTTTTCGACGACTTTTCAATTTGTATGACATACAGGCTAAAATACGTAGTCAGTAAAGCAGAGAACGAGTAACGAGAACGATATTCCCTTTTTTACCAAATTATGTAATATAATTATTAAAATAGTTAAAACTGTATGATTTTAATGAACGATAGTTAAAATATCGTGCATATACTAAAAATAAAATTTAAAATTTTAACAGTTTTAATACAAAATTTCATTTTATCGTTTTAATTTACGATGATAAATTGAAATTTTGTATTAAAACTGTTAAAATTTTAAATTTTATATTTAGTAAATGCACAATATTTTAACTATCGTTCATTCAAATAATACAGTTTTAACTATTTTAATAATTTTCTTACATAATTCAGTTTATAAACAATCGGTTTCTCATCGGTCAGTTCAATATGCATTTTTATGTTTGAACTTAGCGTTTTCTTCTCTGGATTTTAGTTTACTAGCAATAATCGAATTCTAACCGCCACTTCACGATCATTAATATGGTTTATGTTCAGCGGAAGTTCTCCATGCTTAATCACCATTGAATTGTTTTCCGGAATGAATTTTCTCATAGTAAATCCAGTCGGGGTTTGATTTATCAAATTTCTACCCAAATCTCTACCCAATAAAAAGTCAACTGGCAATATTCCATCAGGAACTATGTGAATTGCTAAATTCGCAAATGCCCGTTCCAATGAATTTTTTATGTGACATTAACTAATGTCGCTTCCGGTAACAACTAGTGCACAAAGTTCCTTTCCATTGAACATTACATTTTTGACAGCTTTAGATGAACAATCATCCTGATTCTCTATGGCTGCAGAAGATTTAGAACTTTGAACCATCATATTTTTTCGCGCAATCTTTTCCTAGATGCCCGGTTCCACCATAGTTGTAACATCTTGGCATTCTTCGGAATCTATTTGACTTGTTGTTACGCTCTCGATTGGTGCTTTTATCTTAATTTTTTGTTTGATTTCTTCATAAATTACGAGTTTACTTTTCAAATCATTCATAGAGGTTGATCCATATAAAATCGCCTTATTATGTTCATAATCGGTTATTCCACTTATACAGTAATCGATTATCGAAGCATCTTCCAAGTTGCCGGTTTGACCTAGTTCACGCATAGCGATTAAATAATTTTTGAAAGATTCATCTTTGTTTTCTCCGTCTCTGCCATGCGCCACAGCAGAATTCACTTTTTTTTGAACTCGTTGACTAAATTTGTGGTTAGATTTTCCCAGGTATCAGTAACCGCTAAACGTAAACTGTCTTTTGCTGTTCCAGTTAACAGTCTTTTTGAATAAATAACTTTCTGTTCAGCATTCCATTTCATACATACATCAGCATCTTCGACATCCTGAATCCATTTCTCGACGGGATAATCATCCTCCCCGCCAAACTTCGAAAGCGATTCTTCAACATTTCTAAAACTTAAGCAAGCTCCAGCAGTAGGCACGATAGTAGATTTCATTCTGATTTCTTTATCTTTCAAAGCCATCTCCCGTGTTCGTAACTCTCATAACTGGATATTATTTTCCTGTTGGTTGCCGTTAAGTTCGCTAGTATTAGTCTTCCTACTTCTATTTGTCATATCTCCGCTGTCACCACCCTCCATCATAATGCTGCTTTTTGGTTGGTTCAATAGCACTGTATTATTTGAATTCACCGACTCATCATTCGCGACTCTTCTAAACATTTCCATCATCTTACGCATAAAAGCGTTCTCAATTTCAGGTGAATTATGATTTTTTTTTCGGCCAATCTCAGTTTAAATTTCTTAATAATTTGTTATATAATAGCTGCGTTTTTTTATTCGATTCGGATAGCTGCTATCGAGAGCCGTCATTTTTCTACGCCTAAATTAAAATTTGACACGCTATTTATTGGTAAACTAAACTTAATTAACATCAAACTATCATTTTTAATTCAATTGTTTAGCGAAAACTTGATATAAAAAATATTTGGCTCTACCTATTTATACGGAGCGCTATCGGGAGCCAATTTTTATATGACGGCTCTCGATAGTAGCTATCCGGAGCGAATAAAAAAACCCGACTAATAGCAAACCTCACTTTCAACCACAAAATCAATACAACTTTACTTCATATATAAACACAATAAATTATAAGAACCGTTCTAGTTTTATCTTTTATCTTCACTAAATTAAAACTCTATCCAACAACACTTATTTTTAAATTACACAATACGGTACTTTATATTTCTCGACTCACAAATTCGGTGATCTTAGAACCGTTCTGATTTTATCTTTGATCTTCGCCAAATTAAAACTGCGTACGTACAACAGCACTTATTTTTAAATATCACGCGTATTACTTTAGCCGTTTGATACTGCCTTGGTACAAAATACGGTACTTTATGTTTCTTAACTCACGAATTCGGTGTTATTCAACGGCACTTTATATCACCACAAATCTTGGTATATGGAAAATCCCTCACGCATATAAAAATTCGCCAACTATATTAATTCACGATAAAGTTTTATACACGTTAATCACCACAAACTTAAATGTTTAATCGGTCGGTTTTCCCTGTTGGGAACACAACGTCTTAAACGCACCAAAACTAAACCTAAACGTATAAAACTACATATTTGCTTCAAGAAAACTCAATAGGCTAAGAAATTTCTTTAATATATGTTGCTCAAAACTACCCGCTGATCGATCCCGGTTGAAGCCCAAAGTGTAGAGTTTAATTAGATTTTAAGAAAAAAACACGAGTTGTTTCCTACTCGAAACACCAAAATCAATTGCTTTAATCTTAATAATCGTTAATAATCGTGTTACATAACAGGAATAATATATAAAGCAATTATACAATTTAAATATAATATATATATACATATATATATATATATATATATATATATATATATATATATATATATATATATATATATATATATATGTATATATATATATATATATATATATATATATATATATATATATATATATATATATATATATATATATATATTATATATATATATATATATATATACATATATATATATATATATATATATATATATATATATATGAATATATATATATATATATGAATATATATATATATATATATATATATATATATATATATATATATATATATATATATATATATATATATATATATATATATATATATATATATATATATATATATATATATATATATATATATATATATATATATATATATATATATATGAATATATATATATATATATATATATATATATATATATATATATATATATATATATATATATATATATAAATCTTATTTTGAATTACATACTTTTAATAAACGACTCGGTTTATTTTTTATTAGACGTCATTTATTTAAACGAGACATTGAAAAGTTTAGTTCGTTGGCTATAAGGCACAGTTGAATATTTTTAACCTAGTGACATCTATTTAAATATTGCATGAATTACTGGATCTTACAAAAGTTTAGTTTGAAAAGTCTTCTGAGGCACACAGCATAAGCCTATATTTCCATTTGACCAGAATGCTGTTGTTATGAATTTTTTGCTAAATTTTGGTTGAAATAAATCAATTAATAGAAGATAAAGATAACGATTAACTTAAATGTCATTCGTATATGTTGAAAATCAAACATTTATGAAAATATTTTATAAATCTTAATAAAGAATAACGTTTCAAACGTTTGCATTTAAAAATTTGTCGTAGGAAAAAAAATGATTTCCCATATGTTTTATCTGCTTTACTAGGAAAAGTTTAGTTTTTTTCTCGTTTCTAATTCCCTTATAAAACTTCGTTTTTTAGGCTATGCCTTTGTATAATCTAGGTTGCCTGGTTTTTATATCGCCGACCCCTAGGATTGACCATGTGGTATTTTTCAGGGAATATGCATTTAATATGATTTTTTCGGCTTTTTGTATTCCAATTATTACGACTGGTTAGTCTGTAAAACAAAGAGACTATCTACTTACAATGCTTCTACCACAAAAAGTAGAAATTCACTCCCTCGTAATTTCCCTAAAACCCTATAACGATTAGGGAAATTACGGAACACCAAATCACACAACGTACAACAGTAAACATTTAAAATAAAGAAAATAAAATTGTATTAAAAATTCGCCATTTATTCAGATTATGTGTTAATTATTTATTTGTGTTTTCAATTTTGGATTATTGCTAAATCATCATCACATTTTTGCCGCATTGCCTTCCACTCAACAGGGAATGCTATTAAAAATCATATATTTCGTCTATAAAAAGTGGAAAAAATCATATTAATTTATATAACAGACAAATCTCAAACTTCTAAGGAATATGCAATAGAGCTCCCAGAAACCATAGTCGAATGTAAATCTTTTAATTTTTGTTAAACAGATTTCGTCGTTGAAATTTGTTGCAATATGCCGTTTATATATATTGCCCGTTTTTTATTCCGCCGACACCTAGGTTTGACCATGTAATAGTTTACTTACAACGCTGATATAACAGACTAGACGTAAGCGCGTGCTACGCACGTGAGATATCAGTCGATAAGCGCTTATCTACTACCTCACAGGTCAGTAATATCGGATGATTAACATGCTAGCACTCAGTAAACATCCTAAAAAGATTTTTACTGAGTGCTAGCATGTTAATCATCCGATATTACTGACCTGTGAGGTAGTAGATAAGCGCTTACGTCTAGTCCACTATATACTGTTGGGTTAATTTTCCAGCCATTAATAGTGGATTAAATGTGTCATCTCGAACCTGCCGTCGGTAGGAGAAGTACTGCATCTGGGATACCCCAAATAGGACCCACCACTACCGAGAGGAATGTTTGGATGCCACCCTACCCCACCATACGGAAAGAGCAATGGATAGGTCATTGGATCAAGGCCAACATGATCAAATGCAAGAATTGAAGATCTTCTTGCATTTGGATTGTTGGCATCTGGTCTTAAATAGATCAACAGATCTCTCTCCATTGGAGGGTCGCCATCATTATTTCTAAAAACCACAGCAACTTCGTTTGCAGCTACTGGGTTATTATATCGTCTCTGATCTGATGTTGGATCTTGACGAATAGCCATCATTATGTTGGGAAAACCCCCAACCCCAAGGTCCTCATCTTGCTCTTGTTCAATCTCATAAAGCATTTTATGGGCTATTGCATACAGATTGTTGTCTTTCAACCAAGCAAAAAGTTCCAACCATAAATCTTTTGAACAATTAGTGTTTCCAGGATTTTCCATCCTAGTACCCTAAGCTACCAGGCTTCCTGAGCATCTAAAACATAGAGCTGAACATACTGTCGTTGTTCACCTATAGCAGGGTGTAACGTTCGGGTTTTATGGTAAATCTGCCCATGTATGCGAAAGCAGTAAGGCCATGTCCAGGGGGAGGAGAAACTGAAACTCCCATTGACATAAATCCAAGCGCACATTGAAAGAGCGCATATTTGCCATAAAGTTTTTAGATTCATCAGAATTTCCTGTAGTTCCGGTTAAAAGCTCTTGAAAGCATACAGGGTACTCTCTCAGAGGTGGCAGTACTACTTTGCCTTTAGCGCAACAGTTAAACTTTTTATCTGTTGGGCGTTCTCCATGAAAATGGTTGGAGTTTCAAAACTCACAAACAGTATCCATGGGCCCACAATAGTGCTCAGGGACTAATAACTCATAATTAAAACAATTGATGGCGATTTCTTGGGCAGTCAATGCCCCCCGTCTCATTCTGTTTTGTTTATGTTGGGAAACTTGCATAAGGCGGCGAGTTCTTGCCTCAGAGCTTTCATTAGCTCTCATTGCTGCCTGTCTTGAACTTTAAGCCTGCCTGTGAGAATTGCTAGAAATTTGTTTACCAGGAAGTTGTCAGTTTCATTCTTGTTTTCATTGGTTGCTTTGGTAAACCTTTATGGTTTCGATAGAAAAAAAATGTAGAAAACCCCTATTTGTCTAATGCTGTCATCTTAAAGCTTTAGGATACAAAATTTTATATTTTTCAATCCCTTATGATGCATTGAAATGCCGTTATAAAATAAAAATAAAAAATAAATAAATAGTGCAAAACGTCCTTGGTGAGAATCGAACCCGATTTTTTTTTGGAAATGATTAAATATTGAATGAAATAATTTGCTGTATCAGCCTAAATGTTGATTACCAGTTTTACAAAATTTATTACATACTTATTGTTTTACAATACAAAATTTTATGTTTTTCAATTCATATTAAACCAATAAAATGCCGTTATGAAAAAAAAATATTAAGAAGTAGTAAGAAAACGAAGTTTGTTGTTACTATGTCATCATCAAATCGTCAACACCTATATCACTTAGCCTACTGGCTGAAGATGTAAATTGGAAATATAATAAAAGCACTAAAAAGTGTTTTTATGACCTTTGACCTTGAAGGAGGTCATAATTTCAAAATCAAAGGAGAATGGGTCCGCCTAGATTTTTTTTTGTGATTTTTAGAGCTATAGTATGAGGCTCTAGGACATTGGGAAGTAATTTTCCATAACAATATTAGATATTATTGAAAATTTAGTACAACTTAAGGATCATATATAATAGATACCCAAGAAACCATATTCGAATATCAATCTTTCGATTTTTGTTAAACAAATTTCTTCGGTGAAGTTCATAAAATTTTCTGATTTGAAGTTCAACTTTTTTGGGATTTATATGCAACATTTGATACACAAAATATCAGGTGAATGAATGCTATTTGTATAAACTCATACATACATAATTTTTGTTTGGGAAGAATTTCACTTCGGTCAAGGCAAAATGTATTTACACTTATTCAAAATATGTAATGTATTTTTATTTTTAAAATTATCATTGAACATTAAAAATTTAATTTTTGAATTAAAAAGACGATATTAACTAATGTGACTAATTAAAAATAAAATCGAAAATTTTTAATTAAAAATAATTAGTTATATATTATTTTACGTCAGTTTTTAAAAAGCAATATGATTTAAAAATGATCACTTTTGAATCAAAATGTTTCGTTGTTGGCCGAAAATGTAACAAAAAATTTTTTTTTTAGTTGTTTTTTCTCTGATTGATGTAAGATGATGCTTCACAAAACATTTCATTCAAATTTGTCATAAAACAAATGTTTACCTAATGTGAGTTGTGGAGCCATAATTTCTACAAAAATTATTTGTTTTAAACTTTTTAAATTTATTTTTTTATTAATTTATTACTTATTTGTGAAGTCCAAAATATTGGAAGTCAAATATATTAAATTATCGAATTTTGAAGTGAGATTCAATGAATTGTTTTGACGTGATAACGTCTTACATCGCATGTTCAGAAAGTTACACGAAATTTTGCTCTTGGTCGTGTGCAATTACTCATCAACTGTAAACATTACCTTTAATTGAAATGTATGATTGCTTAGGTTAGTCCTTAGGATTCATAAATCACGCATAATATTTTCAAAATGACGTTATCAATCGGCGAGGAAAGCCGCGCCATGAACCTCTGATTCGAGCGATGAGAAGGCAAAAGAATGGCTCGTTGGATCGGAGCAATTCTAATCTCAATTTGTGAGTAAAGAAACAGTGGCAGATAATTTGTTTTAAATTAAAATAATGAACCTCCCCATAAATCTTAATTAAAATTAAAATCTGCAAAATAGCGATTTATAATGGTTGAGAGCAGTGAAGAGAAAGAATCCCTCATCTGACTGGAGCAATTCTGGTGTCAATTTGTGCGTAGAGAGACTATGGCAGATAATTTATATTAAATTAAAATAATTAATCTCAAAATCATAAATTTTAATTAAAATTAAAAAGTACAAATTAATAAATAAATAAATTTATTTTAACAAACCCATACAGCGTACCATTTCTATCACCGCATAACAAGGTTATCACGCAAAACACCTACGGCCGTGTAGACTGTACAGCCCACCCTGAATTTTTTTATTCGTAAGGCGGTATACAAATGTACTTGTTGTATGAAGCAGTTTCGCTATTTTTTTACAATTACCATTTATTCAAGAAATATTTTCGAATTTTCCTTTTTATTCTATTACACAATATATTTCGTCAAAATAACGGTACTTTTCGAGCATAGTAGGATAACTAACTGTTTCTATTTTTTCTAAAAAAAAAACACTATAAAATGCGACCAGAAGAGATTAGAAACATTAAGTTTGTAAATTTAGTTTTGAACGCTACTGTAAATACTGTTACAGTTATAAGGACTCCTCGTCTAAACTAGCACTTAAAAACGTCACGATACTCCGACAAGTATTGTTCAATTAAACTACTGACGCCTAACTGAAAGTTAACTTCAGTTTAACTTCAGCTTCAATTTAAGTTCCACCACATCTACGTCCTCTTGTCATTTAGCTATTGCATAATTCCAAAAGGTTTACATTTACAATAAATTTGAAATTTTGGAACTTATAAATGTGTCACTCACTGTAATATTTTAGTTTTAAAGTACATTTAAAAAAAAAAAAAAAATTGAAAAAACCAAAAACATGGTTTCATTAAAAATTAAGAGCATTCGCATGTAGAGTAAAATAAATCATTCCAGCAGCAGCACCATTCGAAATTGACATACATAATTCATTAGACTCTATGTAAATAGAATCGTGACTCACTATCCATTTGCTTGATAACTAAACCATGTACAAAAAGCCACTTTTATATAAGTCGAAAAAGAAATCTGAATTAATAAGGAAATGTATTCAAAAAGCTTGGATATATTTCATGATAGAAAAAAAAAAATAAATAAAAAATATGGGATAAACTATATCACAACAAAGCTTTTCTGGTTGGCTATATATATACACAAAACCAAGTATACGACAAAAATTAAATTCAAATGAATTATTACAACAAGCCGTAAGGGTTTGGTGGCTCATTTCATTTTGCATACACAAAAATATGAGAATAGAAAATATAAATTATCCCGAAATATAAACCCATACACATACACAAACACACCGAACGGAGCAAGCGACATAAGATAACAAGAATATTATAAGAAATTTGGGAAGGTAAATATGTCTGAAGTGGTTTTTCAGTTTTTCATTTCCATATTTTCATTCGAAATTTTTTCGTACTCATACATATATTCCATTTTACCTTCTGAGAGTTTAACAACACAACCACGACCAAAAACATGCAAAATAAATTTCAATTTCTTAAGAATATTATTATTATTATGATTATCATTATTACTATTGTTATCATTGTGATGATAATCGTTATCATTTTGTATTTGTACATTTTTTCTGTATATAATAATGAGGGGGTTGGGAAAGTTTAAGCAGTGGCGCTCGTTTTGTCTCATCCAATTATTAATATTTTGTGTTACCAGAAGACATGATGTTAACTCTTTAATGAATTTGTAAAAAAGCCAAATAATAGGTAAAAAGCAAATCGTGCAACAAGCACCTCCCACCCAACATCCTGTAAACATATTTCTTCCACTTTGAAATAAAATAAATTTTATTTTATTTTTTATTTTTTTTGTTGTTTAATGAAATGAACAAATTTCAATGTAATGTCCTTTAATTAGAAGTTGAATTTGTATAATGTAATAAAATTTTATTTGGTTGCGGGCGGCATCACACACACAATAAAATAAAAACCCAGCCATCAAAAAAAAAATGTATTATTACAAAATTTCCCGGCCTCATAAATAAAATAGGTAATATAATTAAATAATCGTTGAGAGGATACAAAATCCCCTAACATTTTTTTGGAAGAAAATTATGTTAGGCAGATAACATTTATTTTCCTCCAAAAAAAAAAAAAAAAATAAAATAAAAATTGTCAACCACAAAAATTTGCGGTTCTGTCCCTGTTTTTGGTAGATATCTTGGAGACAGGCGCATATAGAAATGAGAGTGACGTTTTTTTTAGGGACGTACGTTACAAACATTCATATGAATATTATGTTTGTATGTGTACGCAAATGTGATGACTTTTTTGCCAAACAGATATACAGCTTACATAGGAAATATAAATGATGGGTTTAAGGTACTATACTGAAATATTTTTTTCCCCCTTCCAACAACAAAAACCACCATCAAAATCATGCTAATTTATTTTACCTAGAAATTTCTTGGTATTGTGCAAGAAGGATGGAAAATACTTAGAATTTAATTTTATTGTGAATAATTATGGAAGTCGTAAAATATGGAAATTCTCGATTGTTTGGTCCTTTATAGGATTTGGAATTTTTGAAACTAATAAAATTTTCTAATGAAATTAAATGTTCATGCTTTATCTCGTCAAATCAATTTTATGCTTTGTAACCTTTAAAGGGTAGGATTAAAGATAAGTCATGCATTGTGTCATGCGTTCTAATTTATAATGTAGCTCGAAAGTTGGAAGGGATTCCTAACGGTGCGTGCTTCTTTATCTATGCAGACCAAAGTCGATGAAACTCAGGAGGCAGTCGAGGAAGATTTTGATGGTAGTTCAGAGTTTCAGTTCAAAAATGGAAAATTAATTTGGTTTACACGTTTTAACTTATAAAATTGTTAAAAAAAACAGTCACAATGCTGCATGTAAAATGCTGCATTGCAAAAGGAGATGAGTGTGAGTAAGATGGCCAAATTCAACCTACCCCGACCCAAATGCGATTGCAATGCTCCGTCCGGTAACTTTTTTGAAAACATTCGGATTTGGGAACACAACATAACTGCATTTGCAAACATTTCTTTTTTGTCGCTAAGTTAGCACAACTGTCATCTATCATTACGTGAAGTTTGAGCGTGACCTGTTATTTAGTTTGTTTACAGTGCTCGATTTTGTCAATTCATCTCAACTGTGTTTTGCGATTTTTACAATGAATAAAAATATTGAACAAATAATTTTTCTCAAATTTTGTATTCCAAATTAAATTTGGTGTGCCGAATCACTGAAAATGTTACAAGGGGTTTACAGTGAATCGACTTTATCAAAAATACGAGGATATGAGTGGTACAGTGCATTCAAAAGCGTTCGAGATGTGGTGAAAGATATGCCTCGCTCGGATCGGCCATCAACGTCGTGTTATGCACTCGGAATTCTTGCCAGAAGGTAAGACGGTAAATAAAGAAAATTATCTGGGCGTTACGAGTCATTTCACCATCTCACAAGGCTATCATTGTGAACGAATTTCTGGCCAAAAATTCAATCGAACTACCACCGTATTCATCTGATATAGCTCCGGCTGACTTTTTTCTCTTTCCAAAACTCAAATTAATACTTAGAGGCACCCATTTTCAGTCGATAGAAGACATAAAAGATCTTTGCAATTCTGTGGATTTTTGTGACATTTCTTTATATTTGCTAGATCTTAAATGTTGATCTACTTGTGATGTTTTAACTGCAACGATTGTCACATTGCAAATTTGACAAATGTGTCCATTTCCAGCGCCTTCAGGGCATACTTGATTGTGCGATTCGTATTTCCGAAACCATCCGTACGACTGACTGAAAATTTCAAATTGTTCGACAATGAGCAAGTTAAGTCCATGGTAGATGTACCCAAACTCGGTAATATAGGGATGGCAAAAGCCACTGTTAACCGTTCTTAGGAACGCTTTATTGTTCGTTCCATTGTTAGTAATAAGTACAATACAATTATAAATCTCGACGTCTTTTAACACCGCTTCAAATTTCTCGAAAAGCAATTTTAAAAGCCAAATGTCGATTTTCCCTAGTGAGAAGATTTATAGAAAAAGGCTTTGGGTGTATTGATGACATAATTGGTTATGGAGTCCCTGATTATGTTCAACCAAGCAACGGTCAGCAACGTCAGATGCGCCGGACCAAAACGACTCACCCTTTGTCGCGATGGTACTCAAGGCTCAACAATTTATTGGAAAATTGGTATTTCGAAGGAAGTTTATAGAACAGTCGCAATTTCTTGAACAAATCAATACAAGCCGACTTTAAGGTTGGGCCTAATGAAGCACCAGAATCGACAATTGTTCGAGTAATACCTCATCGACCATCTGGTGCTACTTTGGACTCATATTGTCAAAGAAATTCCAGCACACTAGAGCTTTTCATCGACTAAGACGTGGCAGCCACTTTTCTAGTTAAAATAGTGATCGGTGTTTTGCCAGACTCTATTACGTATTTGCAGTGTTGTTACAACTTTTTTTCCATTTAGACTAGTTGAGTTGTTTGGAAAAAACATTTTTAATTTATCTTACCGATATTACCACTGTAACACCACTTTGGGCAATATCACCTAAAATTATCTATTTTACCGGTAATATTAGCACCGAAAATATTACCTTTTACATCACCAACAGCACAAAGAAATTCATGAAATTCGTCATGAACAAAAATCATCAGTTGACAAACAACATTTTTTTGTTTAAATGCAGAAACGAGTTTTTCCAAAAACGAGCAAACTGAAAAATAATTTCATTATAACCCAAGATGTCTTCCACCGGTTAGAAAATACGTTGAAATAATTAAGCAAAATGAAGCATTTAACTTCATTTGACTTGATTGCCGAAAATTCCTAGTTTCGAGTTATTGTAAAAAACATGTGTTCGACAGATGTAAATTTAAAGTAATAAAAATATAACAAACAACTAGTGGTGGTTAGTAATTGGATAAAACTAAAAATTTAAACAATATTCAAACCAATAATACGTTAATACATTAAAATTAAACTACACTGGAAAATGCATCAAACCATTCACACTAGAGACACTAAATAAAAATATTTTGGAGCCAGACGAAAATTTATTAAGTTTCCGACAATCTCTCAATTCAACGGGAAGGTTATTAAAGATATTCGGAGCAAAAGAATTTTGAAAGTTGGTCGTTGTAAATCTCTGAAGACGAATAAACTAAATATTTCTCAAATCGTAACTAGTAGTGACATTTGATTGATTGACATTAATAATTAAAAAAGCTTTCATAATTTTGAACACAAATAATTGCTTAAAAGGAAGGATCTCCACAAACTAAAATAAAGGCGACGAAGCAGATAAACACGGAGCATTAAGAATAATTCTTATAATCGGTTTTTATATTATAATTAGTGGATAAATTCTAGCATAGTAAGTACTACCCCAACACACTAATCCATACGACAACTTCGACTCCACAAGAGCAAAATAAATAGAAGAAACAAATTTTGGCGACAAACATTCGGATCAAAAATAATAAATTGGCATCACAATTAATATTTTGGAACAAGATATGAGAAAACAAACAAATATTTTTGAAGGACATAATTAAATACTGTGACGACAAACATTGGCATCAAAATTAATAAATTGGCAACAAATATAATATTTTAGAACAAAATAATGAAAATACAAACAAATAGTTTTCAGCGCCAAAAAAATAATTTAGCGATAAAGAGTAGCATCAAAAATTAGAAATAAGCAGCAAATATAATATGTGGTTAAATTATTAATACCGATTTTCCATCGTCAATAGTATAATAGCATAATAGTATAATACTATTATACTATTATCCCTTGTCGGTTTTCCATCGCACGCGATGAAGTTAGCACCAATTATAGTTTTTTTTATGTGAACGTAGGTATAATTCTTATTTTGAAAATTTTAACGTCTATTCATAATAAAAAAACAATTAAAAATAACCAAGCATACGCATTAGTTGTGTTTTTAAAAAATTAATAAAATGTATGGACTATGCAGATACCACCAAAAAAAAACAAAAAAAAAATCGAATGGTAATTTAGTGAATTGTCAAAATAATACACTGTCAGATAAATTTACAATGTTAAAAACACAATTTGCTACCTATTATATTTTTGATAGCTAGTATAACAAAATATTATATTTATACTATTATACTATCAACTTCGGTTTTCCATCGTCGTAGTATAATAGTATAATACTATTATACTATTATACTATGACGATGGAAAATCGGTATAAGGTTATACAAAAAAATATATTTCAGCATCAAACAAAAAATTTTGCCGACAATGAAAAAAACAAAATTGAATTTTCTTTACTTTTTTATTCTAATGGCTTTTAAAGAAATTCCCAACAAACAATCCACATTGAAACCGGAATGTTTTCAACGTTAAAATCGCACGGTGTACCCCCTAAACAGGTGAGGGGCGCTAACTATTACATTCACAAGTTTTTACTATGCTGTCCGAATATGTTTAATAATTTTTTGGCCTATTTCACCATCTCATATATGTATTTATTTAGTGGGCGCATGCCAAAAGACTTCGGGTTTCTCGAGACCCATTCTACACTAAAAAGATAAATTTTTTCCATCTCTCTTGTATTATATTCTAAAAAATTACTAAACTTAATACAACAACAACAACAAAAAATTAGCAACTTTTTAGAATATAAACACACAATATAAATTTACCTTTCTAGGCTATTTACCAAACGATATTTATTTACTTCCTTATTTGTGGAACCTAACTTATTCAACGTAATTTCTCATGGAATAAGTTAGGTTCCACAAATAAGTAAGTAAATTTGTATCGCTGGAAAAGAGCCTTAAGCTGTTTTCGAAACGAATACTTACTTGATACTTATTTGTGGAACCTAACTTATTCAATGTTTGCTTAAGGAATAAGTTAGCTTCCACAAATAAGTATAAGTACAGCCTAAGGCTGTTTTCGAAACGAAAACTTATTTGTGGAACCTAACTTATTCAAATAAGTATCCTATCGAGATGACTTATTTTCTATCCCTTTCTTACAAAAAATATCTAAATCGCTTGTCATATACCGAAAAAGATAGATAGATACCGAAAAATTTAAAATTTGCTTTTGACGAGCACTGAAGTAAAAAATGAATTCTTTCAGATATTTAATTATTTACAGGCCTTCAAAATTCAATACTCTCATTGTTTTGTTAAGCGTTAGTGTTACAAGCGTATTATGTTGTGAATAGTAGTGACCTCTCAAAAAATGAACAACAAATAAAATTTTGTTGTTGCTCTCAAAATAAGTAAGTGAAATCAATTCGAATGATTTTACTTACTTATTTAAGATGGTGTCGAATAAGTAAATAAGTATGAATTAAGTATCGGTTTCGAAAACAGCCTACGGGCATTTTCCAATTACTTACTTATTTGGTGGAACCTAACTTAATACATAAGAAATTACATTGAATAAGTTAGGTTTCATCAAATAAGTAAGTAATTGGAAAAGGGCCTAAGTGTAGAATGTGTGTCGAGAAAAAACCTGAAGTATTTTGGCAAGCGCCTACCTTCATGCTTCTGCTTCACCGTTTGTTCATCCAAATCGCCAATAAACAACAAAGAACAAGCATAATTTTGTATTGTAAACGAGCCGCTTTGTTCAAAGGGTAATAGACCACTAAACTCAAGAATCAAATGCAGTCTTACATTGTTCACTATAACAGTTATTGGTATAAAAATAAAAATGCAAATTACGCTCAAACTAAAAACCGAAATTTTTTTTCTTCTTTTTACTTTTATCAATTGACATCAAAAATTAAATAAAAAAACAAAAAAAAAATTCAAAATTATTTCTGGAATAATTCTATACCAAAAAAAAAAGTTGGTTTGAAACTATTCATTCCGGAATGAAAATACACAGAATTGTTGTTGTAAAATTCCCAAAGTAAGAACCAGTATGATAATTTCACAACTAAACACTTTTAAATGTATGTTTAATGTAATCAACTTTAAAGAATAAAATTAATTGGATGCTAATCATTTGCCGAACAAAGAGATTCAAATGATATTTTCACTGTAAAAAGAAAATGAAAGTAGCAATCACTAAACTCTAAAAAATAAAAAAAAAGTTCATAAATTTCAAAAATTATTGGATTTCTTTAAAATAAATTTTATTTTGTATAACATGGATTGATTTTTCATATTAATAATTGGTGATGATGTGGCTTATTGCAATGTGGATGAAATTATTCTTATTTTGTTTTTAAACACGTGTAAGCTTTATTCGATCTTACAAAATTCTGTAACGGCGATAAAAAGAACCTTCCCAGCCAACTGTAGTTTATCCATACAAACACGTGTTTGTCGCCGGAGGTCAGTAGCAAAGTATCACTTTGATGTTCATAAAAATCAAGAAGAAATTTTTGAACCTTTCTTCTTAGAAAATATCTAACCGCAACTGAAAACCATTTCTTGTTTGCTTCATTAAGTGCGTCCTTGTTTTTAGAAAGCGAATCAAAGTATACATGAGCCAAACCGGTCAGCCTCTATAATCACGGTAAATAAAAGTAAATCCTTTTGAGAAACTATTTTAAATACATTTAAAGGAAATGCAAATGCCAAAATAATTTTGAAATTATTGAATGTATTTTTTCGGTTGTTTTTGGCGGAGTTCTCCCGATTTTGGAAATTTCCGTCGCTTCCCGCTTTGATATCCCTCTAACTTTTCATTTTGATCCTTTTTAAAATTTTTCGAGATTTTTGGAGTTCAGCATGGAAATGAGATGTGTGATGTTCGAGTTTTAATTAGTGATTCGGTGTTTTGAAATGATTGTTATTCGAGTATATTTGAGATTGTCGAGTGTATTTAATAGCTCGATGTTACTCAAGAATCTTAGAGACTATTCGAAGAAAATTATTGTTCGATATTTAAGGGATTATTCGATACTATTTGAAGGTTTCATTCTTATTGGATATCGTTTTGTTGAGCTTAGCCCTAAGTTACTTAGTAGCATTTTGGTTACTAGTATTAGTAACATTAAGGAACTTTTCGATATGGGTTTTCTAAATTTTTTCAGGATTTCTGAAATTATTCATTAATATCCAGATTTTCCAATATTATTGAAATTGTTCGAGTTCAATCGAGATTCACATAATATAGAGATTATTCGAATCTTTCCGGGGCAATCGAGATTGTTCCGCGGTAAATACTAAATTCCGTAGATTTTTCGACATTTCTAGGGTTATTCGAGATTATGTTAAAGATTTTCATATTTATTCGAATTTTGAATGGCAATTTTCTGCGCTTAGCTTTGACAACTTAATAAATAATATTTAGTAAATTTGTTGATATTATGCCCAAATTTCGATATTTATCTGATTTTCTACGTTTTATTTACGTTTTACATGTCGGTGAGTAGGCCGTATAGGATTCCCTTGGTTTCACATACCTACACGGATAATTCGATATTTGGAAACATATAAGGATGTTCAAGATATGCACTTAGAAAATTCGTCATTTTTCAGATTATATTCGAAATTTGTGAAGCTTCATCGATATACTGTATTTTGAGAACGTCATACACTGAGTTGCAAGATGTTTCGTTTTGTTTGTGGCTATTGAAATGAATCATGTTCTGTTTCGCCTACTCTCAAAATCAGATACTTAATTAATGCGAGGCTTGATAGTAGGAAAAAAAAAGTTTTTAACTAAAAGCTTTATGTGTTCACAGGTACAACAAGTATTTTTAGGCGCCCAAGAAAAATGTTGAGGGGGGCCGGAATTTGTAGTTCCGCCACTGGGCATAACCGGCAGCAATTTGGCAACCCAAACTAGAATGCATTCTTGTAAATCTACACAAGATTTAATAAATACATTTTCGTCTATCGAATTGAAATATCCACGTAGTTTAATTTAGCAAACTGAAGCAATTAAAACAATATACTATAATTGTTATTCTTGGGAACAACTAGATGCCTATCTATTAATCAAATTAGTCGTTGTTTCGAATACACTTTAACTAATAATTTCAACGATAAATTAAATCACCAGTGCATCAAAGAAGTAACTATATTAATCGACACCGGAAGCCCTATATTAAACCAGATCCCAGCAGTAATTTTTGTGGAATCAACTCGCTGAGCTTCGAAGGATCAACAACAATTAATGTAAGTTCTAATTCTGGATTCATTTTAATTAAATGTTATGACGTCCCGACTTCCACCACAAAATATGATTGTATGGATTTTATTAATTTAGTAAAATTAAATCTATTAGAGAGCGACGTTACTCAAAGTCTGTTTGAAATTATGAATATAGATTCTGTAGATTTAAGCGAAGAAAATTATTCCGAAATATAAATTAATCAAAAATTAGGGTTTGATGTTAGATCCAAATTTTACAAATTATTTCAAGATTATTATTTTAAACCAGTGAGGTCAAGCCAGCCCACAACCGACTTTGAAATGAAGATTGTGACTTTTATTAATGAATGAAGATTCATTAATAAAAGTGAACTGTTTTACGTTAATCCAAGGTGATTGTCGATACATTAAAAAGAAAAGCTGCAAGCAATACTAGCCATAGTATTTGTTAAGAAAAAGAACAACGAATTAAGAATGAGCATTGATTATCGTGCTTTGAAAAAAATTACGGTTAGATAGTTTTCCAATCCCACTGATAGAATATCAGTTGTTACTTTTGATGCGAAAATGTCGAAGACATTTCCCCTTACGAAGACTCAATTCCCCTTACGCCATTCATTACTCCTTTAGGCCAGTTTGACTACATTAGAATGCCATGTGGCTTAAAAATGGCCCCATTCTGTAATAAAATATTTATATATAGAATTATTAAAAACCGAAACAGTTTTGATATATTTGGATGATATTCTTCTAGCTACCTAAACCCTAGATGATCATTTTAAAATTTTAAATTCTGTTTTCTGTCTGGCGGTAGCACACAAATTAGATTTTAGATTAGATAAATGTAAATTTCTGAAAACTAATATAGATTATTTAAGATAAGAAATTAGTAGAAAAAGGGATTCAACCAGCAAAATCATTGTCATCAAGTAATATAACAATCTACCTCTTTTCAGTATAGCTGTTATTTTTTGGATCAATTTTTGTTTTGGCTTTTTTTTATTCGGTTTATTGAGTTACAAGTAACTTAAGGAACCTCTTTCGCTGTGTACTAATTTGCAAGACCTACCAGTTCTATTTGGAGCCTGTTTTAAAAGATAATCTTGGTGAAAAAAACCTTTAAAATGTTTGTTTGATCACCACAAAAATAAACCCCTCCATGTACTCAAATATAATATTTTGTGTTAAATTTATCTTTTATACAAATTATATTCGTAACACACGCAACGCGGCCGACACCCGTGTATAATATATACGTGTATAGTTTCCGGAACGTGTGTAATCAAAATTAAAGTCATCTGTATGTACGCCGCTGTGATGTGTGAATTTTAAAATTAGATTGCGCTGTTCCAAATGGGAGCGGTGTACGTTTGTGCATGTGATATGAAAATTAAACAAATAAAAGCAAAATTTTAATTTTTTCCGGGAAAATAAAAATGAAACCAAAAAAAAAGCAAATACGTAAAAAGCTCATGCTCCCAAAGCTGTAATAATGAATATTTTAAATTGTTTCAAGGATTTTTTTTTTTTTTTTTTTGTTGATTCTGGTAAAGATATTCTATGCCTTTTGTGTGTTGTGTTTAGATTGTTGGTTGGTTGGTTTTGGCAGAAAGTGTACAGATTATAATGTCCTTTTCATGCGATATATTTTTTGCGAGGGAATAATAAAACAGCAAATTAAAACCGGTATGATGTTAAGTACGTATATTCTAAAAAACAAAACAAAAAAAAAATCAATGTCGAGCTTTTTCGAATTAAAAAGAAATAAATTTAATTTTTATTTTATTTATATTCCGTATAATCAAATTTCATCCAACTTAAATGCAATAAAATAAAATAGAAAAAAAATTTTGTATAGAGCTTCTCAATTTTATTCCTGACTTAAGTTTTATTTTTGTCAGACAGTAAGAATAATAAATTCCGTTATTATGTCTCATATATAAAATACATTTACTCGTAAGTATATTTTATACTGTTTTAAATCTAGGATCTTGCAGATTTTTTTTTTATGTTCGTCATTTAACTTTTTTTTTTTTTAGGTTTTACTAAGTGTATATGGGATTGAAATCACGTCTAATGTCAAGGATTTGATCAAGCCTGGCAATAAATTAAAAATTGGTTTATACACGAAAGGATTAATCTTAAATTTAGATTCTTATGATTATTATATTATATCACTCTGGAGAATTCATCCGATTAGAGTAGAGACACGATTCTTGGAATTAGCAATAACATTAATATGTTTTTATATGTTTACTACAATCAATATGGTAATTTCGATACGTTTTAGTATTTTTTTTAGACACGTGTAATGTTGGAATATATTTGCGACAAATTTATTAAAAATTAATTTCACACTTGGTGAGTGTCAATCCATCATTATTTTTATATATTCAATATATTTTAATAGCGACTTTTTTGATCAAAATAATATTTTGTGTTTGATATTTTTGCTTATTTGCTTGTAGATAATTAAAAAAATTGACCGACCTTGTGCTGCTTGAACCTTGTTCTACTCATGCTGAACAAGGTCTACTTATTCCTTTTAATTAAATCGTTGCTGAAGCATTAAAACAGGGAAACAATGGAATATTAGTACCAAATCACAAACAACGCAACTTTATTAGCGGAGTTTCCTTTAGTGAACTTACAATCATTTGTTAAAATCCTAGTTTGAAATATACGAGTATTTTAGTGTAGGCACAAACAATTTTAGTTCGCTTTGTTGTTCACCGTAAAATCCGTAAAATACATCGAGTTCATTACTCTTGTTGTCATCGAAACTAAGTTCCTTCGATTCTTTTAGTACCTAAATTATTTTAAAATTATGCCTGAAAGCAGTTCGCATTTTCCAGAAAATCTGGTTATTTTGCAATGGGGTAAATGATACAATAATGAACACTAGTAAAACTTGATGTAGTTATTCGGCACTCATATTTTATTAGCATTTTGCGCCAAAATGCGTTTTTAGAGTTGTGTGAGTGTGTAATAAATCTGTTTACTTTTATCCTACTAAATTGATAGGTGCTACTCATTTTTGTTTTATTAAATTCTCTTATAAGAAATTTAGTGTTGAAGTGGACGTGGCGAGAGACAGAAGTGGTTATTGACAATTGTTTGTAAATTTGTTAACAACAAGGTAAGTTATTTTATTAATTTTTTATTATTGTATAATAATTTTCAGTGAAATAAGTGATTTATTGAACTAATAAAAAGTACCATTATTTAAAATTTATCTGATTTTAACAAAATAAATTTAACAAATGCATAAATTGCCTGTGTCCATTACTAATATTATAACTTCGCGTGATTTAATTATTCGCCATGCTGTGTCCATACCTATGAAAACTAGTTATGTTCATAGTGATGATTACTATGATACAATGAGGTGCCGATAATTATAACAGCACGAATAATATGTATAGAATCCCTAACTTTCATAAATTCATTGTTTCATTTAATTTTTTATAAGGTATTAATAATAATTCAATTAATCTTATTTATAAATTAGATGCCAAAAAAAAGTCTAAATATTTAGAGTAAAATATAAATAAAGCCTGTGACGCGGTCATTAATTGAAGAATTGGTGTGGTATCGGAGAAATACATAACATTGGCGACGAGAATAAAAATTTAAGAACGTGAAGAGAATTTGTGAAATTTTTTTTTTTCCTTGATAACTGTCCAAGTGAATCCGCTATGCCACATGTGGGAAAAATTGAAGAGTTTGAACCGGGTGATGATTTTGAATCTTACCTTGGCCGTCTTCAAATTTTCTTCAAAATTAATGAAATTGCGGACGGAAAAAAAACGCTGATGTTGCTAAGTTTAATTGGCAAGTCAACTTATCATACATTAAAAGCGTTAGTAACACCAGATGATCCATCCGGGAAAACATTCGATGATTTAGTTACCGTTTTGAAAGATCATTTCCAACCGAAAGTGAATAAACGGGCGGAACGTTACAAATTTTATAAAACGGTACAACAGAGTGGTGAATTAATTACTGATTTTATTGTGCGGTTAAAAGCGTTAGCTCAACCTTGCAAATTCGGGGACTATCTGGTCGGAGATGCCAAAGCAACAGCTTTTAAAAGTAAGGCGCTGGACGATGCGCTAATAGATCGTTTTATTGTCGGGTTGCAATGCGAGTCCATTCAAGGTGAGGTGTTAAAAGATGACACCATCGATTTTCATGGCTGTTGTTCAAAAGCAATTAATATGGAGATGTCGTCACGTGAAGCAAGGAATTTGCAGCCTTTACCGCAATACAAAGTCGAAGATCAGTCGAATAAATTAAACCAACACACAAGTCGAAGTCCTCAGCAACAATTTAATAAGTCGTCAAGTAGAGAGTCATCACCTTATCGTCAAACAAGTCAAGGTCGAAGCAATTCACAAGATCGGAATGGTAGACGAAGTCAGTCAAGGGCTTATTGGAATACATGTTTTCGCTGTGCGCGAAGACACAATGTGGAATCCTGTCCTGCAATAAATTTGGAATGTTTTCGATGCCATCGTAAGGGGCATACATCCAGAGTCTGCCGCAGCAACAATTACAAAGTAGATTTGATACAAAGTGTCATATCAAACCAACAGCCAGCATGTATTGTCGTAAGCATTGAATGTCAAACCTGGGAAATGGAAGTGGACACTGGGGCCTGCTCATCAATCATATCACAGGCAGTTTTTTGTTCTAATTTTAAAAATATAAAGTTAAATTCAATTTCCAATACACTTTTATCTATTACAAGTTAAGCTATCGATGCGTTGGGAAAAATCAAAGTCAATGTCTTGTTTAATAATAAAAAATACTTATTGGAACTTATTGTGATCAAGACCAATAAAACTTTTCAACCATTATTGGGGAGAAATTGGTTGGATATTTTAGTTCCAGATTGGAGGAATAATATGTTTCGTCAAAAAGAATGTACCAAAATTTGTCGGGAAAATGAGTCGCAACCATGTCAGGACCAAACCATACGTAAAATTTATTCAAACATGTACGACGTAATTAAAGAACAATTTCCAACTGTCATTAATCAACAGTTAGATGAACCAATACGTGGGTACGAAGCAGAAATAGTGGTACCGGAGCAGGGTAGTCCAATTTTTCACTGTGCCTATTCAGTTCCTTATAAATTAATACCCAAGGTCAAAGCCGAGCTAGATAGATTAGAATCCGAAAAAATTTTAGTACGTGTAACAAAAAGTAAGTGGGCTAGTCCAATTGTCGTAGTCCCTAAGGCATCAGGAGCTATAAGGTTGTGTATAGATTGTCGGGTAACCATCAACTCAAAAAGATTTCTACGGATTATTATCCTCTTCCAAAAATAGAGGATATTTTTGCAAATTTAGCAAATTCTAAATTTTTTTGCGTATTAGATCTTGCTGGAGCCTATCAACAGTTAGCTGTATCGGAACGAAGTCAAGAATATTTGACCATTAATACCCACAAGGGGTTATATAGATATACGCGACTCCCGTTTGGAGTTTCTAGTGCCCCTGCAATATTCCAGTCAATAATGGACCAAATTCTAGGCAATTTGGAGAAAACATTTTGTTATCTATATGACATATTGAGAGGAGGTGAGTCAGAAGATGATTGTAGGGCCAAATTGATGTCAGTTCTAGAAAGATTAGCGAAGTCCAACGTCAAAATCAATGTCGAAAAATGTAAATTCATTCAACCAAGAGTTTTATATTTAGGTCAAACTCTGTCGAAAGAAGGAATTAGTCCAAATGAAGAGAAAATTAGGGCCATCGTCGAAGCTCCAAATCCTAAGCATCTAACCGAACTTCCATCTTATCTCGGTCTTTTGAACTACTATGGGAAGTTCATTCCGAATTTGTCTACGGAATTAATGGAGTTGTATAAGCTATTAAAAATGGATGTTGCATATATTTGGTCGGAAGCTTGTGAAAAATGTTTTAAGAATAGTAAAAAATTAATTTTAAATAATAACCTTTTACAATTATATGATCCAACCAAAGAAATTATTATTTCAACTGATGCTAGTCCATATGGTGTCGGGGCAGTATTGTCTCATTTAGTCGAAGGTGTCGAAAAACCAGTACTTTTTGTCTCGAGTACTCTTTCGGCGGCTGAGAGAAATTATTCTCAGTTACATCGAGAGGCACTGGCGATCATATTCGCATTGAAAAAATTTCATAAGTATGTATATGGGCATCAATTTACTATATTTACGGATCACCAGGCTCTAAAAGAAATTTTTCACCCCAAAAAAGGAACTACATCTGTGGCTGCTGCTCGTCTGCAGAGATGGTCTGTTATTTTGTCTATGTACAATTATAAGCTGGAGTACAAGAGTGGTTCTAAAAACGGTAATGCAGATGCAATGTCAAGATTGCCTCTAAATGAGCCCTAGTCGAAATAAACTGCATTAATTGTATTAAAGATTCTGTAGATATTCCAATTGATATGTTGCAGATTTCTCATGAAACTACTAGAGATCCGATATTACAACAGGTGCCTACGTTCGTTATGTCGGATTGGCCTACAAAGATTTCAGAAATTCTTAAGCCGTATTATAGGAATCGTTATAGTTTGAGTACAGAAAATGAATGTTTATATTACGCCAACAGAAGTATAGTGCCAGAAAAATTAAAAAACATAATGTTGAGGTTGTTACATGAAGGTCACTTAGGAATTGTTAAAATGAAGTTATTAGCTCGTTCTTATGTTTAGTGGAATTCAATAGACAAAGATATAGAGACCTATGTAAATTCTTGTAATGTTTGTCAGGCAGTATCCAATGTTCCTGTAGAAAAGGTAATTACGTCATGGAAACCAAGTGAATACCCATTTGAGCGAGTACATGTGGATTTCTTAGAATTCGCAGGGTTTGTGTTTCTGCTTATAGTCGATACATATAGTAAATTTTGTGATGTTCAAATAATGAATAATACTAATGCTCAGAGTGTCATAAAAAAACTGTACAATTTGTTCCTTGTGTAGGGGTTGCTAGGGAAGATAGTATCGGATAATGGTCCACCATTTACATCTTTTGCAATAAAAAATTTCTTCAAGACTTATAAAATTGAGTGGATATTTTCACCACCTTACCACGCACAATCCAATGGGTCAGCAGAAAGATATGTTCAAATCGTAAACAAATGTTTGAAAAAAATTTTAATCGAAAACTCTTCCGGTGATATACAATAAACAGAAAAAAGAAAGAGGGGTCATCGATGTCCCGTAGAGTTATAAACATTAATGTGTTATGTATAAGTTACAGAATAATAAAGAATAATAATAAAGTGTGACCGAATTGTTTCTTGAAAGTGAAGTGTGTGGTATCGGAGAAATACATAACAATTGGAAAGAAGACAGCATCTAAAATGTTTAATGTTCCTCGGTCAACAATACAGTACAGATTATCCACAAAATTTAAAAAAATTCGCCCAGGGCCAATGACTATTCTAACTGAAACGGAGGAGAGAACAATTGTCGAATGGATAATCGAGTGCGCCAGGAAAGGATTCCCTAAACGTCGGGATGATGTTATTGAATCGGTGAAGCGTTTCTTAGATGATTGTTCCAGAGATCATCCTTTTGGAGAACATAATCGACCTGGTAAAGGATGGTACAATCTGTTTTTGAAAATGCATCCTTGCATAACCACCAGGGTCCCAGAAGCGGTAATTATTTTCTAATAGATTTTTCAAATTGTGTAGGTAGCTATTGAATTTTTTAATTTATTTACACCGCAGGTGACGGCTGCCAGCTCAAAAGTAAGTCCTGAAAACTTGCGCAAATGGTTTGATCAAATTGAAAACTATTTAAAAGAAAAGAACTTGATTTCCATATTATCCGAACCATCTCGTATTTTCAACGGAGACGAGACAAATTTCATGCTATGCCCCAAGTCAAAAAGCGTGTTAGCAAAAGTTGGCAGCAAAAATGTCTACGAAGTTGAGCAGGGTGCCTCTAAGTCGTGCTTGACGGTAATGTTTAGTTTCTCAGCCGTAGGAGAAATGTTACCTCCCACGATAATATATCCGTACAAAAGGATACCAGAAGGCACACGAAATTCAGTTCCGAAACATTGGGGTGTGGGAAGAAGCGAGAGTGGTTGGATGACAAAAGAAGTGTTCATTGAATATATTTCTAACGTGTTTCATCCGCATATTATTAAAAATAATATAAAACTGCTAGTTATTTTATTTGTGGATGGCCACGTGACACACCTGACGTACGAGCTAAGTATTTTGTGTAACAAACTGCACTGTATCCGAATGCCACACGGATATTACAGCCATGTGATGTTTCAGCATTTAAGCCATTGAAATCAGCGTGGCAAAAGGTAGTTTTAAATTGGAGACGCGAAAATGTCGATAACACCCTTACTAGAGAAACGTTTGCTCCACTGTTACAGCAAGCTGTAAACAAATCAGTCAACCCGGTGACAATACAAAAATGGTTTCAAGGCGTGTGGGATTTATCCTTTTGACAAATCTGCAATAGACTATTCTAAATGTTTAGGAAAATTAATTTTAAATGATGGTGTACATCAAACAATTCCAGGATCATTCAATCCAGTATGTGATATTAATGGAATTACAATTAAAATGGAACAATTTTCTGATATTGTTGGCTCGAAACTTCTGGAATTTCAATCGGCGGAAGAGAGTGAATTGATTTTTGAATCTGAGGAGTTTCGATGCCTCCATAAAATTTAAAAAGCACTTATGCCTTCCGAAAATTTAAAAATGCCACCGAATATTATGTACATCAATGAATTTATCTACCTAGCTGAAGAATTCACCTTTGAACAGATAGAAAGCACGGAACAAGGGGAATGTATGGAACCTATAGAAAGTGGGGTCAATATAAATAGTGCACAGATAGAAACTGCGGAACAAGAAAAAGTTTCAGATATATCAGTAATACGGATTCAACTTGAAAATTGTACAGAATTTGGCGTTAAAACGATCGACCAATATATGACGTGGCCCAAAACCTCAGAACGAAAAAATGAAAGAACATTTAACGAAAAATTACCTTTTGTCGTCACATCGTTCGGATATGCAAAAATTCAGGAGGAAAAGAAAAAGTACAAAATGGAAATTGAAAAGGAACATCGGCAACTCTTACGGTTGTTGGGGGAGTAGTTTTAGGAGTCAAAGCTTTCTAGGATATGCGATTCTCATAAGACTTCTTCCTAGTGTAGTTACGCCTCCTCGGGGCGACAACCGGGCAATGCATCCTAGAATGTAGCCAAGTAACTTACACGACCGTGCAATGGCGGTAAATCCATTGCCCCAAGCTTTGGTGGGACAACATACGCTGAGAGCTGCGTGGCTAAGGGGGAGCTTAGTCTTTAGTATGTGAACTCCGGGTACCAGGCGACCCCCGGTTTAAAGTAGCCTTCCCACAGTATACCGATCTCTGCTGTGGGTGACCTTCATTTCTCGGATACTCGTGGGATTCAAATGGAAACCGAATTTAAAAAAAACATAGAGGGTGATGCCTCTTTAAAAGCATCAACTTCACCAGCTATTGAGTTGGGTCTCCTAAGCTATGATGGAATGGTAGATGCCACAAGGGCCACCACTCTTGATTATCTTAACGTCCGGACCAAGGAAAAGGTGGAACAGTCCACCTCTTCTACTACGGACACCTTCTGTGACGACAACATAAGTGTAATCTCACAGTTATCGGGCACCTCAACCATTGGTGTTGATATTGGGAACATGTCCCTCAACGCCGGGGAATGGGTTAAGCTCAACTCCTTCGAAAGAAGGCGTTTTAAAAAGGGGCTCAAGGAAGGCAAAACTAGAGAAGAGGCTCTAGCTGCTGCTAAGTCCGCGACCCCTCTGAAAGCATCCTCGGGGCCTGTTGCTCCTACCCTAGACAAGAGGTCTGGTGGTAAGCGTGAGAGGTCTTTCGAGGTTGCTCCGGAACCAAATAAACCACCTGCCAAAAAAGCAAAAGAAGGGCCTTCTCCGGTAAAGCCCTCTTTCAGCCAGGTAGCAGGCAGTGTTAAGCTGGGCATCGTACCAGGTGATCTCAGTGGCAATCCTCTTAGTATGGAGCAAATGGCAAACATACAGGAGTGTGTCATTGACCTCATTATTGGGATGCAAGGCTCAAACCACAAGCCGCAATTCCTTGGCTGTTTCCGGAGAACAGGTTGGCTATTTTTTATATGTTCCGATCATTCCACAGCGGAATGGATGAGGAACAGTTTTGTAAGCCTAAGGGAAAAAATTGGTCTGAACATAACTTTGGTGGAAGAGGATGATTTTCCTCGGCCAAGCATCGTTAGGGGGTTCTTTCCACAGAGCCTTAGCTTAACTAGCGAGAAGATTCTCGCTACCATGGCCGCGCAGAACGATGGTCTCGCGGCCAACTCATGGAAGATACTGCAACGGACGACAACTGGCGTACTCGTCCATTTGGTTATGGCCATAGGCGAGTCTTCCATGAAGAAACTACGCGAATCCAACGGGAACATCGCATACCGCTTTGGTAGGATAAAACTCCTTCTCAAGAAGGATTCCCCCTCTACCAACCCAACCACTGGAGTCAGCTCCAGTAAGGAGGGTACTTTACCAGCCCCAGTAGTAGGCACAATCACAGACGAGGAGGCATCCAGGAACAGCAGCGCTATTGAGCATTCTGTTCCTGCTGCCTCTTCGTCGGGAGCACGATCAACGGATCTCTCCGCAACTCCTACTGTGGGATCGAGTAAATCAGCACTCACCCCGAAAATTAAGCATATGGGCGCTCGGGGTGTTACTGGGAAAAGTGGCAGAAACAGGCCAAATCCCGCAAAGCAGACGGCTGGCAAGCAGCCAGGAGCGTAGAGCTCCTTTACCCTAATCATCCAGTATGGCTGGTACTATTAGGGTACTACAAGCGAATCTGCATCACGCAAAAGGAGCTTCGGATACCTTTTGCAACAGGTTCGCGAAACAACACTTAACCCTTGGCCTTATCCAGGAACCTTGGGTTAATGGAGGAAAAATCAGAGGCCTCCACCTCAAGTCATGTAAGTTGATTTACGATCGAAGGGAGGAAGTTCCCCGAGCAGCAATATTTGTTTCATCTAATATTAACGTTCTTCCAATTCCAGAGTTCACCACTAAGGATTTGGTTGCAGTAATCCTGGAGGTTCCGACTAGCAGGGGAATGCAGGAGACAATATGTGCCTCTGCGTACTTCCCTGGTGAGTCGGTTAGTGCTCCACCTGTAGTTGTACAGGATCTGGTGGATTACTGCAACCTAAAAAACAAGCATTTCATCATAGGCTGCGATGCTAATGCACACCATATCATTTGGGGCAGCAGTGATACAAATGGCAGAGGTGAGTCCCTTTTAAATTATCTTATGAGTAGTCACATAGATATTTTAAATAAAGGTTCGAACCCCACTTTCATAAACTCGACTCGGCGAGAGGTGTTGGACCTCACTTTGTCAAGTCAGTTTATTTCCAACTCTGTTGCAAACTGGCATGTTTCAAGCGAAGCTTCTCTGTCGGACCACATGCACATCAGGTTCGATATACCGGGAGTGATCATACAGGCAACAGAGCGTCGTATCCCTTGTTTTACAAATTGGAAAACATATAGGGATATTTTATTTATCAAAGCAGACATGCTGCCAACATCTTTGAGTTCAATTAGTGACCTAGAAACCGCAGCTGGTCTGCTTAATGACGTGCTCCTATCTTCCTACGAAAGCAGCTGTGTGGTGCGTAACGTTGTGGTTAATCGCAAAGTTCCATGGTGGAACGAACAGCTGGCTAAACTTCGTAAGAAGGTTAGGAAATTATTTAATAGGGCAAAGCATTCCAATGAGTGGAATGAATATAGGCAAGCCCTAACCAGTTACAACACAGAACTAAGGCGTTCCAAACGCCTCACGTGGAGGAAAAACTGTGGAAATATCGAGGATATACCTACAGCTGCTCGACTCCATAAAGTTCTAGCTAAAGATCAGTCCAACGGGATTGGGCTTCTTCTGAAATCCGATGGTAGTTATACATCAGGTCGTAAAGAGTCGCTCGAAACCCTGCTTCAAGTGCACTTTCCGGGCTGCACTGTTTGCGACACAAATACAATCACTAACTCCATATCTGGTACACACATGGGTGTAAATATGGGTTGGGTTAATAGTTTATCCGGTAAGCTTTTTACTCCGGATAAAGTCAAATGGGCCATTAACTCTTTTCAGCCTTTCAAGGCTCCAGGAGGGGATGGAATCGTCCCAGCCCTCCTTCAAAGGGGCCTGGACTTGATTACCCCTGCTCTGGTGGCCTTGTTTAGAACTAGCTTCAATTGGGGTCACATACCACAGGCTTGGAGTCAAGTAAACGTGGTTTTTATCCCAAAGCCTGGCAATCGGCCATGTGAACTTCCTAAGTCCTTTCGACCTATCAGTCTTACATCGTTTATTCTTAAAACCATGGAACGACTTATAGATCTTCATATCAGAGACTGGTTAACGGCAACCAGACCTCTAAATCCAAATCAATTCGCCTATAGGAAAGGCAAATCCACAGAGGGTGCGCTGCATCTACTTGTCACCAAGATTGAAGCAGCCTATCGCTCGAAAGAAATTGCTCTGTGTGCATTTCTGGATATTGAGGGAGCTTTTGACAATACTGGATACGACTCAATTGCTAGGGCAATCAAGCGTAGAGGTATTGACGATCCGACTAACCACTGGATTAGTTCCATGTTGGTTAGTAGGAAGATTACATCTAAATTAGGTAATGAGTCAGTCACGATTACGGCAGCAAGAGGGTGTCCGCAGGGCGGTGTCCTGTCCCCTTTGCTGTGGTCACTCGTGATCGACGAGTTGCTTGATAATTTACATCTACTTGGGTACGATGCCATTGGTTATGCGGACGATTTGGTTATCATAGTCTCTGGAGGGCATGAACGTACGATGTCCGCCAGCATGCAACAGGCTTTGCTTGTTATTTCGAATTGGTGCACTGGGGAGGGCCTTTCGATTAACCCTAGCAAAACAGTCCTGGTGCCCTTCACCAAAAGATGTAATTTGAACCTTGGTTCAATTAGTCTTAATAATATAAATATCGGATACTCCAATGAAGTCAAATATCTGGGTGTTGTCCTAGATAAGAAACTAACTTGGAACTCTCATATTACTTCAACTACCGAACGCGCGGCCAGGGCCATGTGGGCCTGCCGGCGTATGTTCGGCAGGACCTGGGGCCTGAACTCAAAAATGATTTACTGGATGTACATCATGATAGTGAGGCCAATTGTAACATATGGGGCAATAGTTTGGTGGCCTAAGGTACAGCAAAAAGTTATTATGAACAAGCTGACCTCATTACAGAGACTAGCATGTCTCGGAATTACAGGTGCTATGCGCACCTGCCCTACAGCGGCAATGGAAGCTCTCATCGGGCTCACTCCACTTCATATCCACGTCAAAAAATCAGCTGCTACCTGTGCAGCTAGATTGAAGCTCGCGAATCAATACAGTCATGATGACCATATGGGTCACCTGGACATTTTGAATGAACTTCCAGACCTGAATATGTTCTTTAGTGTCCCGGACGTTATGCCGAAAGAACTCTGCTTTGGCAGGAATTTCGTGGTAACAATCCCCGATAGAACAGACTGGGATACTGGGTTACCGCAAATGGAACCTAACAGCCTAGTCTGGTACACTGATGGATCAAAAATGGATAGTGGAGTCGGCATTGGTGTCTTTGGACCCAACCACAAAATATCGAAATCACTGGGTACTTACCCCAGTGTTTTTCTAGCCGAAATTCACGCCATCGAAATCTGCGCCTCTATTATTATGACAAAAGGTCTTAAAGGCGCATCCATCCACATTTTGTCTGACAGCCAAGCAGCACTGAAAGCATTGGCTTCTAACTGCTTGGTTTCCAAGTCGGTTCAAAGTTGTTATAAACTGCTACAATCTCTCTCTTGTCAAAACAAAGTAAGGTTGTGGTGGGTGCCTGGTCACATGGGCATCACTGGAAATGAGATAGCCGACGAACTTGCACGGGCAGGCTCGTCGACTACACTCATTGGCCCTGAGCCTTTTTGTGGTATCCCGTGGGCTTCTGCAACCTACACAATCAGTAAATGGGAAAAAATACAGTGCTTGACTTATTGGAACTGTATTCCCGGCCTTAGACAAGCCAAATCTTTGATCAGACCATTTCACCACAAAAATTTGGCGATCAATTTCAGCAAAGGAAATATTAGGAAACTTGTGAGTTTTCTCTCAGGTCACTGTAACCTGAGATATCATTTGAACAAAATGAACCTGTCCACAGAGACGGAGTGCCGACTCTGTTTGGAAGAGACAGAAACCGCAGAACACATACTATGTGAGTGTGTTGCTCTGTGCACACGGAGGTGGATTCATTTTGAAGAGAGGTATCTGACCCCGGAGAAATGTAAATTGGCCTCTATAAATAGCATTCTCGCCTTTATTAGAGAGGTGGAGAAGCTCCTGGAGTAACAGTACCCAACAGCACAAAAGATCTTTTAGGTCGTAGTGCTAGCCGCTTTTGGGCAGGGACGAAAAAAAAAAAAAAAAAAAAAAAAAAAAAAACTCTTACGAATTCAAAACAGAGAAAATAAACAAAAAATTAAAGAAGAAAATTCAAATAACAAACCGAAACGGAAAACAATCTCTAATAATTTAAAAAAAATAATACCAATTGAAAAACTTACATTTAACGAATTTATTCCTCTGGAACATTTGTCTAACAACCAACAAATTGCAATACCGTTACATGAAAAACGTAACAGTTCCAATAACTGATCATCTAACCAACCTAACCAATTTCGAAGATATGTTACAGAAGGCAGAACCGTTGACAGTTTTAGCAGCTATTCCCGCGGCAAATGCGGAATTGCCTACCCCAAACGAGGGTAATAGCAGTTCAACATGATTTTGTAATAATGAAACGATTGCAAAAACGTTGGAAGTAAGCGATACCGATGTACTAACGAAACGAAACGATTTTGAAGAGCATATATTGCCGGCAGAGCCTTTAACAAATTTAATAGCTTCTTCTAATGCTTTGGATGCACTAATGCCAGAAAAATACAGCAAGATATTAGCTTCGGGCAAAATGTGCTATCATTGCACTTACATTATCCACAAAAATAACAGCGGACTCCGCTGTGCAAATTGTACAACTGCATTTCATATCAGCTGTATTAATAAGTTAAAAATTGCAACTGATCCCAAATTTGTATGCCCTTCGTGCAAATCAAAGCATTTAATTTAATTTTAATTTATTATTACTTTTATAATTTTATTTAATTGTATTAATGTGATATTGAAATATTATGTGATATTGAATTACTAATGTTCCTGTTGAATTAATATTAAAAGTTTGAATTTATGAAAATAAAAAAATTTGGCATAGCTAGGCACCTACCCAAAGACTTTATTCTTATTTTATTTTGTATGAGTGCTGATAATTGTGAAAACCAAGATGTCCAGAAACTATAATTTTGTGACCATTATTGTAATTGAGGTGGGTGTCGTTTAATATGGTATCATGCCAATTATTGTACATCTAGATAGTGCCGATTATTATTTTTGAGTGACCTGGTGAAAGATCAACACTTTTTAAATATTAAATAATTTACTTAACTCAATTTAAAATTATATTTTGAGAATTCAAAATTAAACCGAAATGATTAGTTTATACAATGTACAGAAAACGGGTTGTATTTTATTAACCATATTTAAATTAAATACAAAAGATTCAAAATCTTTCTTATAAGTGCCAATTATTGTATCATTTACCCTGTATCTGGGGCTCAGTGCAAAAATAACATAAATTTCAACAATATCTGCAATTTGAAGGAGGAATGTGGTATGGAAGCCGAATAGCACTTTCTGCATCCCAATTTTTCAAAAGGAATGCTACTAGAACGAGTTTACAAAACCAAATAACTAAGCGACATGAACTCTATTCAAAGGCTGTGAAAAATGAATCAAAAGTCAACTATTTATTTTTCAGTAAGAACTAGATATTGGAGATGAAATGAGTTACCAGGTAGAATGATTAAATTAAAATTTAGAACATAAGTATAAGTTAAGTACAACTTAAATAAATTTGTTTTCTAAAATTTATTTATGTTGTACTTAACTTATACTTATCTTGCAAAAAACTTTAATAACGCAAATTAGTTTGCTTTAATTTATTAACATCACATATTAATTTTAGTGTCAACAATTAATTTCTTAATTTGTTTGAATAATCAAATTTTTTTTTTTGTGACAGCAATTGGTTTGTCAAAATCGATTCGTTATTACAAAATATAATATTAGCCGTTTTGATAATAGAATGCGCTCGAATCAGCAAAGCTTTAGGCAGTACTTTAATCCGATGTTGCGGTTCAAATTTAGCATATTTTATTTTTTAAGCAAACTCGGTGAATTAAATAATTAAAACAAATCGTTCAATTTCCCAGAGCGATCTAATAAGCGACAAGATAAACGGCGAACAACAGGTGATTAAGGTTATTATCTTATAAAATTGAATTATAAATAAATTTATTAAGAGAAAGAGAAGTTTGTCTGTGTATTAAATCAATAAGATTCTTTCGGCTTTTTATAGAAAAAATATATTAACAATAATGGCATTCACAACATTTTTCGATTGCTTAGTAAAAAAAAAATGAAGAGGCCAATCATTTATAATATATCTTCTAAAAAAGTAGAAATATAAATTCACCCCGTAATTTACCCTAAGAGTTATACAAAGTGTATAGCCCTAAAGCATCAGGTACGACCAAACTACAGAAATACAATTCCTACTTAACACAGATAGTGTAAAGTACGAACGTTCTGATCTCTTACTGATTGATCTCTTCCTTTTCTTCTTAATCTTATTGGTTTAATACACAGACAAACTTCTCTTCCTCTTAATTATTGGTCTGGGCATAAAACACACACAAATGAGGGTTTTCTTCAGTTTTTTGATTTAGTGAATATAATTCGCTAGATCAGTACGTTCGTACTTGACACTATCTGTATTTAGTAGGAATTGTATTTTTGTAGTTTGGTGGTAGCTACCTGATGAGTAGACCAACTTTTTCAGTACAAAACCAAACTACCAACACAACGAGCTGTAGAAAAGTTGTAATTTTTTGTTCAGGGTTATACTCTTGGGGTAAAGTATGGGGGAATTGATATTTCTACTTTTTTGGTAGATATATTATAAATGATTGGCCTCTTCCTTTTTTTGATGATTATCCAATCGAAAAATGTTGTGAATGCCATTATTATTAATAAATATATTTTGTTTATAAAAAGCCGAAAAAATCTTATTGAACTAAATTTATAGCCTTTAAATAAAAACACCTTAAAGAATTTGTGAAATATACGTAATATATTTGTGAATTAATAAAATAAAACCAAATTTAATTTATTTAGTGACTAAAATTTCTCCACAAATATCGCGTTTTATCATATTTCACATGGTCCTTCGAGCCGGATACCGGTGACCGGTGAATTTGGCGATTTCTTGTAAAATTAACTTCAACAGCGAGTAAAGGATTTAAGTATAAAGCTAAATTGCGCGGGTTGTACCTAAGTGATAAAGTAAAAAATTGAAAAAAACGATTAAAGTGAAATAAAAGCAATCAAGCGTCCAAAAAAAAATCACGCGGACTTTTCAGGCGAATGAATTTATACAATTTTAGTGGTGTCTCAACGATTTTTACGGTAAATACGGTGTAAACGATTTGATATAAAACAATTATGTAAGTTACATACGAAAAATCTATTTAAGTGTTATTGGAACTTTTGTTGCCAATTTTAGTGCCGAGGATAATATTGATATTGTTCGCATTAATATTTAGTTTTTAGAATAAGAATGGTCCGAATTCAAATCATTGGAAGGCAGAATTACATAAATTCGATGCTGAAAACAGCAAGACCATGGATGGAATAGAAGACGATTACTTCTTGCTGAAAAACCAACTGCTGAAACGTCACAGTGAAATGAATGAGCAATACGGAGATTATATTATCTACTCGTTAGCCAAAAGAATTTCTTAGAAGAACCAAAGTATTATAAACGGAATGGTGAAGACGAAATTCGATTACCACGTAAGAATATTTCCATATTTTCGGGAATTTATTCATAGTTTCCTTCATTCAGGGACTTATTTAAGGCTTTGGTAGGAACAAAAGTAAACGTAAGCGGAGCTGAGAAACTCCAATATTTGAATGGGTTGTTAAGTGGTGATGCGGCTGCTTCAGTGAGACACAGTAAAATCACAGATGCGAATTACGAAGAAACTTGGGCAATAATAAAGAACGTTATGATAATAAGCGATATGTGGTAACGATTTACGAAATAACCCAGTATATTACAACCATCAGCTATTGCATTACATCACATGCCCGATATAATACAAAGTAGGCAGTCTCGTTTTAGATGTGCCAAATGCAGAGCAAAGCGTCGCACAACATTACACAAAAACGCAACGGAAAATACCACAACTGGAAATGAAGCGGCATCTAATTCAACCATGCAACCCTCTGAAAATTATCAAACTTCGACGATCCCGACAAATGAAGATAGTAAAATATTAATGCGAATACTTCAGTAACAAATCATTTTCAAGCATTAATTCCCACAGACGTTGTTAAAATTCGCGACCATTTGGGAAATTACCAGAAATCCAGAATATTGTTGGATTCAGCGGCACAAGCATATTTCATTTCAGAAAGATGTATGTATGCAACGGTTGCAGTTTCCAAGGTAAAATACAAATATTTCCATAAAGGGTATCTGATGCAACACAAATAAAGGGTAAAACTTCAATCAATTTATCGCCATGCTACGATCGTCAACAAATTGAAATTCAAGTTTTGATTTTAAATAAATTACCGACTCGATTGTCAAGACAATACTTCAACGTATTCGGCTATGGCCACATAAATAATTTGAACCTAGCTGATCCCGGGTGTCATAAACCCAACCATATTGACGTCATGATTGCAGCTGACAGATTTTTCAATGTATTACGGGAAGGTCGCTTTGATACAATACTAGTGGCACAAAACACTATGTTTGGATTGGTGTAAGACGGCGATTTAAAACGTGATGCTACAAATCTCACACAAGGAAATTTCCTGAGCTACAAGTTTCATGTGAATGTGAACAATGATAAAATGCTGCGAACATTTTAGGAATTGCAAGAAATTCCAAACTGCGAGCCGTTCACAGAAATGGAACGAAAATGCGAAGCTCATTTCAAATTTAATTTCAGTCGTGATAAAGAGGTGCATCGTCAAAATCCTATTCAGAGAAACGATACCCAAATTAGGAAACTCCTTTCGTATTGCGGAAATGCGCTTTTAGAACTCGGAACGGAAATTGAACGCTATAATCAGATACTAAAATGCGAATACGTTCGAGTAATGTGAGAATACAAAGAGATGGCCCATATGCGCGAAATATCAGATGACAAAAAATTTATCGATAGCGGAACCTGTTTTTATCTATCACATCATTTGTATCTATCACATGAAGGAATCCAGCAAAACGACAAAGATGTCTATATGTTGTCTATAAACGATAACATACTTGTTGGGCCTACAATACAACAACCAATTTTTCAACGTTGATAAGATTTCGATACCACAAAATTGCTCTAGCTGCGGATATCGAGAAAATGTATAGACAGGGGATGGTTGCAGAAGAGGATCAAAATTATCAAAGAATCATATGGCACGAACAAGACAGTGAAGCATTGAAACATTTGGTGCTTACCACAGTAACATTTGGATTAGCCAGTTCAGCCATCCTACCCATAAGAGTGTTTCATCAATCTGCGTTTGATATGGAAAACCAATTCCCAGATGAAGCTGAAGTCATTAGAAACGATTTTTATGTTGATGGTCTACTTACAGGAGCCAATTCAATTGAAAAGGCAAAACAGCTTAAACGGGAAATTGAGACATGTACCCAGAATCGAAGCAGAGCTACATGGTTTTTCAGGCGCAAGCGAACTAGCTTATTCAGCAGTAGTATACTGTCGATCTATAGATGAAAGGGGTCAATTCAAGTTTCTTTAGTAACATGAAAAACTAAAATGGCTTTAATAAAGCAAGTCAGTCTTCCCAGATTGGATTTATGTGGGGCTTACCTACTAGCGAAATTGTTGGTTGCAGTTAAAGATACGATGCCAACAACCGATTCAGCGATAGTCCTGAGATGGTTGTCCGCCGAGCACGCAGTAAAATGGAAAACTTTCATCGGCAACTGAACTTCGGAAATATTGAATTTAGTGCCTAGACAACGTTGGAGCCATATTAAATCCAACCAAAATCGAGCTGATCATGCTTCCAGGAGAGTGTTTCCATCGAAATTTTTAAATTTGCAGCAGTGGTGGAAAGCTCCTGCTTGGTAATAGTTGAAGAGTCACTGTTGGCCATCTTCCGATGACGTATGCGGCCGTACCAATTTGGAAAGGAGGAACAAAGTATCAGCTTTGACTCTTGTACTTCACTACCAAAATCCAGAAGACATCATTGATAAACTTATTAACAAGACATTTTCTTTTAATAAATTAATAAGAATTTTAAGTTCTGTCAACAGATTTATAACAATCGCCAGAGTTAAGGCAGTCGAGAGGAAATACACATCACTTACCGTCAAGGAACTAGCAAATGCAATCAAGCAAGTAATAAAACATGTACAGATTGCTGAATTTCTTGTTGAATTAAGATGACACCACGATTGAAGCTCTGACCGCAGCGCATTTTTTAATAGGATCAGCAATAGAAGCGATACCAGAGATTGACCTAGAAAACATAATAATATCGCGATTATTTAGATGGTAGCAGATACAACAAAGACGAATACTGAACTCTCTTCAGCAAAGAAATAAATTGACTGAAACGAACAATAACATTAAAATAATTGATTTAGTGTTAACTAAAGAACACAATTTAATATCATTACAATTAGAATCATAGATGTTCATCCAGACGTAAATGGATTAATTCGTGTTGTTACCAGTAAAACACCATCAACAACAATAAAGCGACCAATCGTCAAAGTATGCAAGCTTCCAAATATGTAGTTAACAACTGGAGTTGTCAGCGGTGCTAGGGATTAAGAAATAATTATAAAAATGTTCAATTTCTTTTTTCAGAATGGCCGCCAAAATGTTCCCTCATGTGCAAATTTTTATTTTAATTTTTGATGTTTAGACATACATACTAAAAAATCCGTATAACATCTTGAACTTGCAAAATACGTTTAAGTATGACAAACTACAAATTTGTTGTATCTCAAAATGAAACTTAAAACAAAAGTTATTGTTAAAAAATATTTTATTACACAATAAAGGCAAACGTTAAAAAATATTGACAGTCACAATTTAAATTTTACATAATCTTCACTATTTGAGTATTTCTTAAAACTAAGTACTTCCTTTGAAAGAATGACTGTGAGAAATGGTGGGTTCCGGAGGAAGTGAGGAGTCGTAAAATTCTAAACTTCAGCTGCTGTAGTGCTATTAATAAATAATTGTCTACAAAGTAACAAGACATAAGCACCTTTGTAGGCTTCAGACTTTACTTTTTGTTTTGTATGAATCTAGGATGTTAAAGTGAGGTGAAGCAATGAGAAATCAGATTTTTCACCTTAATTAAGAAATAATCAGAAATGCATCTAGTGGTTTCTAATATCTTTCTTAGTTGCATAGATCGGTTAAAATCTAATGACTTAACGATAATTCAGCATCTTCGCAATCAATGTTCAAAAATGCGTTTTTCAAATAATCTCGCAAATTATCCAATCCTGGCACTTCTCGCAATGCAGAAGATAACAGTTGATGTTGGATTGGTGCATTATAAAGATGAAATACAGTCTTGTTACCAATACAGTGTCCATATTGGTTTCTTAAATAATTAATGTTAAGTTTTGATATATTATACGAACGCAAACTGAATGTGTTTCGTTTCTGCTTGGTTGGAAACAGTTTTTAGGACGGAGCAAGGACGATTTGAAATTTTTTGGTTGGCTCATTACCTTAATATTTCGTCTTGTATCCTTCTTTCCTGAGCTGTATCTTATCCCAATTTTCTTTCAATTGTTTAAGCTTGTTTTTCAGTTTATTCATGAATTCATCATAAAGATGACCCTTCGCCGTTGAATGAATCAGAAGGGGCTCAATTCCAGCTACCAAAGAAGTTGAAAATAATGGTACTGTTGATAATATTTCCTGGACTCTAATTTAGTGGGGGATTTGCCAAACTGACCTTTTCCGTTTTCACTCCTGCTCGAAGTACCTTCTGCTTTAAGTGGTGATGGTGTTCCCGTGGTAACAGATGAATTAGATAAATCACGAATCAGTGATACCTCGATTTCAGATTTCCGACGTTTAGTAGTGATGTTGAAATAGCAGGATATGTGTAAATTGTCAAATTTGCAATAATTTCCACAATTAACAATTTTTTACTCTAATTTTGAACTAATTATTTAATTCGTGTTATCATACGAATTAAATAATTAATTCAAAATTAAAGTAAAAAATTGTTAATTGTTAAAATTTGCATACACAGAAATAGAGCTGTATAAATGTGACAAAGAAAAAATGTGTAAGGAATTTGGCTGTATTAGTATAATTCACTAACAAAACCAGCACAGCACAATCTGTATGTATATGGCCTGATGAAAAGATTGATTTTTTCATAATCAAAAGTTCATCAATTCGAAACTTAACTTCAAAAATAAATTAATAATTGCAATAGTTTCTGTCGAACTCGACAGAAGAAATTTGATATTATCAAAAACTTTCCTTACATTTTTCGAACAGTTCGACTAAGGAAACGGCTTACAACACATAGAGGGATTAGACTTAACAAAATGCATGATCATGTCAACATTTTTTTTATTTTACAAATTATTGTAGCCAATGGTGTTTCTTTGCTTAAACGGTTACTTTATGAGATTAGCCGTAAAAAAAGGGTTTTTGAAAATTGAAAAAACACTTCATTAAAATTTGATTTTTATACAAAAAAAAAATGGTAGATTTAAACGTATTTTGCAAGAAAACGAAACAAGATGTTATGCTGAAAAAGAACATTTTGGAGGCCATTTTGAAAAGGAAAAGGAATGAAAGATGGCACCATTTTTAAAATTATTTTATAATCCCCTTTAAAATGAGACAAATTTGATAATTTTCAGATAATCATGTATTCAATTTTTAAATATTTCATTTCCTGTATCTTAAAAGATAACAACAACCAAAAAATAAAAATCATAAAATTAAAACATGACTTCTAAAAATTTGTGATTGTTCTTGGAACGGAAATGGAAAAAATGCGTTTGGTTCTGAAAATTACTTTTTCAGTATATTCTCCTCTAAGCTTAATGCATTTTCTCTAGTATCAGTTTTTACACGCCCAAAACGAGGGTAAAGTGGAGGTCATCTTCAAGGCTCGTACGACAACATTGAAATTCGAAAGCCCATTAATTTTGAAGGAGCAGAATCAGCTAACACATTCAACCCAGTTCAATATAAATTTCCATAGCCTTAAACATTTTTCCACAAAGAATTTAATGACAGCACAATGCTCTTACATTTTAAAAGAATACAGAAACCAGTTTACAATTAGCTGTCTGAACAAAACTATTTGACAGATCGAATTCTAATTTCGTTATTTTTCGTTATTAACCTTGCCAATTTCAGGCAAAATCGCAATTTGAACATTAAAATTCGACACAAATTTAATAAGCTAGGAAAATTTATTAAGCTAATTCAGAAGCAGAGTGTAAATCAGAAGCAGAGTGTAAATCTTTGACAAGGGTTGTTACTAGCCCGTAATCAATTTCATGTAAAATCGCTATTTGACGATTAAAATTTTAGGCATATTTATTTATGGAGATAGGGGATACCTTATCAGCTTGATGGATTAGGAATTTGATGTATTATCAGGAGCGGGGGTTGAGTTGAGGGCTTTGTATTCGAGTTGGGGTTGATTATAATTTGGTTGGGGTTGAGTTGCGATTGATTCAGCTGTTCAGTTGGGGAATTATTTTAAGGTTTTGTTGATATTAGAGTTCGAAGCTAGCTATACTTGCTCTGAGTTGAATTGAGGTATGCATTTAGTTTTTCGGACCGTGTTGATTGGAGGATTGAGGGTTTCTTTGAGGGTAGAGTTTTGGGTGATGGGGTTCAGTTAGGAATTTATTTTAGGTTGAGTCAGGCGTTGAGGTAAAGGTTAAAATTAAGTTGAGTTCATCTACGCATGTAATTTCGAACTGTGTTAATTAAGGGTTTGATTTAAACATTTAAGTTTGAGGTTGAGTGGAGGATTCATACATACGAGTTCAGTTTATAGACTCATCTAGCTTGTTGATTATAATTGGTCGAGAAGAATATTGATTTGGGAGTTGAGTTAAATTTCAGGACGGGAGTTCTGATCAACTCGTGAGGTTTCAGCTCTTTATGTCTTTAATCGACATTGCGTTTTTGCACGAAATTGATGAAGGGTCATTAACGTCACTTGCCAGAAGTTTGAACTCAGGTTCTGATAGAACACCAAATATATAAATAAATTCTCCATTCATCTAACCGATAAGGTATCCCCTATTCCCAGAAATTATTGTGTTTCGTATTTTAGTCACCAAATTGCCTTTTTCACTGAAAATTGATAAAGGACCGTTAACATCCCTTGCCAGCGATTTAGACTCAGCTGTTGCTTAGAATTTTAGTGTTCAAATTGTGAGCTTGACTGAAAATTTATAAAGGACTCAGGGTTTTGTGGTAAACGAAAAAAAAGAAATTGTTAAATTCCGATTTTGGCTGAAATGCTAAAAGGACATTAACATACCTTACCTATAAAGCTAATAAGGAATATCTTATCCCCATTACCACACCTTGTTAGAGTAACCTAGAAAGATATGCCAAATCCCAGTTTGTTCCGAATTCTAATCGCAACTTGGTGTAAAATTGATGAAGGGCCATTAACATCCGTTGCTAGATATTTAGACTTAGGTGCTGATAGTACTCAGAGCGGCATATTAAATTCTTACCCCTCGACATAATAATGGAATGATGAAGGGACATTTGTTAGTTAATAAATTAGCTGACTAGATTCCTCGTCCACCGGCCCTAGATAATATTCCCCGTTTCCAGAAATATTTTTTAATCGAATGATTCTTTTCGAAATATTTTAATAGGAATCCAGTTTTTTCAAATTGGAATTCAATTTAAAAGGTGTTAAACTAATACAAAACAACACATTCAAACAAAATTAGCTTCAATTATAACTTGGACGTAATGATTATGAATGAAATTATAAGTAGAATAATTAGGCAAAATTTTAAATTTAATTTAGAAAAGAAAAAATTCATAATTCAAATATGAATTTTAGCAAAATATTGCGTGCCATTTATCTTGTGTTTAATTTGAATCAAAAGCTAATCGTAGTTTTCAGCAGAAATTTAGTTATACATAAACTTTGAAATCCAATCTTTGAATAAAAATTTCAACCAGGGCTTGATTAAATATTGAGTGGTTTTAAATACATACATTTTCAGTTTGAAACTAAACAGATAAAATTTTAATTCAATTACAATTCGAACTACGACAACAACATTTTGAGTGAAATTTAAATAACAAAATGTTTCTGAATTAAACTACATTTTGCATTGAATTTAAATAATACAAATTGGTGTACAGTGTTACTTGGGTAAAAAAGTGATTTGGAAATTTAGATTTGAAGTTGATTAGCACATTCTGCTTGGATCTGCGAAAACATTTTAGTGTTCCAAACATAGATTTAAACATAATTTTAATTGCAATTAGGTAAGAATTGAGTTGCAATATGAGATTTGATCTCAAAAACCAACAAAATTCCTTTGAATGTAATTTAGAAGTTTGAATTGGAATATTTGAGTGAAATTTGAATTAGGAATTTAAATTTAAAAACATACTTTTGGCATTCAAAACCAAATAAAATCTTTGATTTAAATTTTATATAGGAATTGAGTTTCGCATTTTGATTTTACAAAATTTTGAGAGAAATATAAGTTTATATTGTACACGCAGATGTACTGAGTGAGTTTTTAATTAGAAATTTATATAATGAGACCAAATTAGGTGAATTGATACATATGTCAAAGGAAAACCAGACTACAGAATTTGTATTTTTTTTAAATGGACTCGAATAAAAGCTTAGATGCATCCAGAATAAAATTAGATTACAATTTCATCTGAATTTGAATAAATTTTGAGTGACATTTTAATCCAAAATTAAGTTAAACTTCCAAACTTGAATCAATGTTCATTGAAATTGAAATAAAAATTTGAGTGAAATTTAAAGTTTTAATATGCGAGTGGTATTCAGACTATGTAGTAATTTAGTTTAACTTGAAAAAGGATTCGAAAAAAATAAGATGTTTCCATTTATATTATAATGGAATTTTGAACATAAATCTAGTCTAAATTGGTCAACTGCATTCGACAATGAGGAAATTGAGTAAGATAACGAAATTTTAACAAGAGACAATTAGCTTGAATTTTAAACTCGATATAATGAGTTTGAGTGAAATTTTAAGTAGAAATTGTCTTCTTTATATAGCATTTTAGAAATACATTTTGAAAACAATTTTAGAAAAATATTTAATGTCCTTTATGTGACTGAGTTTAAATTCTAATCATGATTTCAACAAATTTTTTAGTTAACTAGAAAATAAGGAATCTACATTCTTTTTGTTTTATAATAAAAGCATTGCAATTTTAAACCTTAATTGAATAAAATCTTACGTAGGAACTTACATTGGCAATATAGTTTAAATTACAATTAGATTTAAGCAAATACATGAGCTTAAAACTTGAGTTTGGAATCCGGACTGCCTTTAATCACAGTTTGAGTGAATTTTAAAAATTTAGTTAAAAGTATTCGAGCAAAATTTGTGTTTCTAGGACGCGGTAAAACCAGATTTGAACAAAGTTTGGATTAAAAATTCAATTCTAATCCAATCGAAAGTTTAATTAAAAAATTTTAAAAATTGAGTTTGAAGAATTCCAAATTTAATTAACACAAAATTCTGATTGCAATTAAGCTAGAAATTTAATGATATTTTGTTTACAAGTTAAATAAAAATTCCCATCTATATTTTTCTAAATGTGCTTGATTAGAAATTTAGAGTACCGTTACAACGCAAGTGCAAGTGCATTTAAGAAAAAATCGAGTGTTGTTAGAAATGCTGAGTTAGAGTAGAATTTAAAACTCTAGTTTGTTTCAAAAGGTTTATTAAATTTGTATCAGAATTTTGTTGAATTTTGTTAAAATGTTGAGTAGAAATTGAATTTGAATAGTAATTTGGACTCGAGCAAAAATATAACTGTAATGTATTTTTTAGTTTAAGAGTTGAGTTTGTATTTCGAATTGGACTGGCAAGAGAAAAATTACAATTATAAAATACATTTGAGCAAAATTTTAGGTTTAGTGAGGTCAAAATTCTGAGAAATAGTTGTTTTTAAATTCCAAAATTTTGGTTGGAATGAAATTGAAATTTTGTTATATTTTGAATACAAATTGGCTAAGTTCCGAAATAAATTTGACAAAAAATTGAAGGAGGAATTGAGTTATAATTTTGAGTGAAATTTAAAATACAAAATTTACGGTTCAATTTCAGTTTTAATTTTAAAATGATACGAGAAGTGTAAGTTTGATATTCCAAACTAAATTTTAATTGAAATTAGTAAAAATTGCAATACGAAACATGATGTATAAAAGAATATGAACTCTAAACTGTAATTGAATATAATTGTGCTGGCAACTTAATTAAAAATTGAGTCTGATACACAATTTAAGTTAAGCAAAGATATGAGCGTTATTTAATAAAAACTTAAAACTTACTTTAATAGCGTGAATATTTTATTCTCAACCGTTACGGTATACTTTGTAACCCAGGAAAGTTAGTTTATCCAACTTTATAGCCAAAAACTTAATACCTTTTTGTTAATGAGTGAATTGAATCCCTCTTAAGATAAGGTCTAGTTTTGATTTTCGTTTCAAAATTTGACCGCACATATTTTTCATTTTAATCACATATAGTATGTACTTTGCAACTTTAATTACGTATTTTAGGAACATATTTTTGACTTTTTATAACCTAAAAATCCTAAGCCAATACATATATATATAGGTGATAGATTCATCGATACTAAAGTATTTTACGAAGAAGAAATCTTTTCAAAACCAATACATAAATAAATATAGAGAAAATTTGTTTGATAGGATATGTGTGAAGAGCGAAGTAGACGACATGTGTAAACATTTTTGTTGGTTGTGGAATATGTAAAAAACTTCACACATATTTTGAAAATATCAAATACCAAACAATGTATTCAATAAAAGTTAGTATTTACATGTGTTAGTGTAAAAGCAGAACCACTCGTTAATAATTTCTTTAATAAGGATAATAAAAATTATTTAAGAATTATATGTAAAGGTCGATTTATATTATCAGTTCCTTTCAGTTCCTACTCGTATCGTGTCAGACTTAAAAAACATTGTTACATATATTTTCTATAGGAGTATTTATATTATCCTTTCCTATATCCGTTCCTACTCGTACCGACACAGACACATATTGTTGAAAAGAATGTTTTGTCTGATATCCGAAGGCGAAAAATTACGAAAGAATAACGAAACAAACAAAAATTGTAAAATTGCTACTAAAACATTTTTGTATTTTTATGTGTTATCTTTACTCTATATGTAACCAAAAGATACGAAGAAAATGCCTGAATTGAAAAGTACGGATAATATAAATTGATGATGTCTGACACGGTACGAGTAGGAACTGAAAGGAACTGATAATATAAATCCACCTTAATACGTAAATACGATGCAAGTAAGTTGTAATGTGATGAGTTGTGATGTGAATAATATGAATAAATGAAATTCCGAATTTTCTTGGGAAAATCCTAGGAATCTGACATCAAAGTGGCCTTTATGAAAATTGGCATAAGACCTAGACTATCTAAAACAAGTTTCGTTTTTGAAAAAATAGGGTATTATGGTATTTAGGACAACCATGTTTGATACGATATCACCCAATATATACCAAATATTATGAAAAAATGATTTCCCAATTTTCTTGGAAAAATCCTAGGAAGCGACACCAAAGTGACCTATACGCAAAGTTGGCTAGAACTTAGGCTATACGATCTCACCGAATAAATATACCAAATATTTCTTTTTTCTATAAATATACCAAATATTTTTTTGTTTTATCTTGTAATCTTTCCCATCTTGTTGAAACTACCTTTAAAAAATTCCAACGTTTATTACACAAAATTCTGATTTTTTTTTACTAATACACGCACACACAGTATTTTTATTTTTATTTTTAGGACAGATTTAGGACAAAATTCACATACGTACCAGTGTATGTTTAGTGTTTTAAATTTAATACAACAAACTAGGTGGTTTCGGAATTACAACTTGAATAACTTAAGGCTAACTTTTAATTTTTATCATGTTGGTAAAAAATTATTCAAGTTGTCAATCCCATATAAAATGTTACGAATAGATTTTGATACGTACAGCAAAATTCGAAAAATTCGTAGATGCATTTTAAAAAAAAATTTAAAGAATATTTACATTTTTCTAAATTTTACGTTTATAGACCTTAATTAGGATTTTATTTTATTTATTGTTTTAATTACACTAATTATAAAAAGTAAAAAAGCTCTTTTGTTCGTAAACAAGTGGATAAGTTTAATATTCAAAAGTTAGCCTGAAGATATTCAGGATCTATTTGTGAAAACGGTGGAGCTCTAAAAACGTTAATTTCTAGGAATCATTCAGGCATTAATTAAAAAAAAATTATTTATCATTTATTTAATTGGCTTGACGAAATACTAAAAAATTCAATCATGTATGTGCACTTATTATTTAATTTATTTATTTTTATTGTATGTAATATATAAATTTTTTGTATAAAATTAAATTTGGGTATTTACCATATTTCTCCTTCTCCGTATTTTTTTTAATTAATCCATATGAAATTTGTATAAAAAATATCAGTCCAATAAAAATTATTTTTAAATAAATAAAATTAAAATGAGAAAAAATCATTTTAAAAAAACAGCAAATTCTCGTTATAATTAATTTAATTTAATTTTTAATATTGTATATTTCAAAACTTTTTATTTTATTATTATTATTATTGTTTAATTAAAATTCACATGTAATAGCATATAAACATAGAATACAAATATCCACACATAAGAACACACACGCACACGTTCACATGATATTATTACAACAAACGGAAATTTTTATAAAATAATTAAAAATTATAATAGCAAATTTGTGTATTTTGAAAATTACAAAAACAAAAACAAAAAAGAAACAAAAAATTAAAAACAATAAAAAATCACTTATTTTTATATTTAAAATTATTTTATTTGTAAAAATTATTTCCAATTTTTATTATATACGATTTTCAAATTTTTTTTTTTTATTTTGTGTATTTTATTTTTAAATTTTATTTTTTATTAAACACAATATTATAAAAATTTTATTTTATTATTTACTGTAATTTTTGTTATAGTAGTAATTAAAAATGTAATAAAATCATTTTTATTATTAAATTTTAAAATTTTTAAGTTCATTTTTGTATTTTTGTTGTTGTTTAATTATATTATATTTTCAAATATGTATTATTATTATTATTATTACTATTATGTGTAAGTGTTGTATTGTCACGTATGTAACTATAATACATGAATAAAGTGGTCGTACTGGTATTCGGTTGGATTCTTAAATTATGGCTGAAATTAAATAGAAAAAAAAGTAATTTTTATTTTTATGCAATTAAAATGCAATTTAATTTCAAATATTTTTTGTTAAGTTAATTAGTTGTAGCAATTAATTTTTGTTTTTATGTTTTAATTTTGGAAAAATTAAGTTGTAATATTTTAAGTTATATTTATGAAAAATCACTTTGACTTTACATTATATATGAATTTAACAATGAGTATAATTATAATTTAAAAAATTTACACAATTTAATACTTTTGTGCATTTCAGAAAACTAAAACATTAGAAAATTTAATTAGTAGCCAAAAGGTGCATGAATAATAGGAGTTTTGTAGAGCTTTCTAAAAGAAATAAGTTTCTAAAAGAAAAAATTATTAGCTCAAAAAATGTATTTCAAGTCTCCAGCAACATATGTGTACAAAAACACGCGCGATATTCTTGGCTTCAATATTCCTTCAAGGCAAAGCTTGGTAAACTAGAAATTGGTGAAACATTTGAAACCAGGATTTATTGATCAAATTACGGTGAGTCAAAGTCAAACTCATACACTTAAAAAGTAAGTTTATTTTTACAGAATGCCTACTTTACAGGGCTTTTTCTGAAAATTCCTTTATGAAATTTTATCGTCGACACCTTTGACTATTGAATACAAAATTAACAAATAAATACCGTTAATTAAAATGAGAACAGTACTTAACTTTTTGTAAATCTTGGATTCACAGGTCTACAACAAAATTGATGTTTTTGAACCAACATCTCTTTTTAAGTAAATTTGACCTCCTAAATCCCAAATTGGCATTAGTTTTGTCCTATCACCTTCCAGTTTTTCACAAACCGAGATCTTATTAAAATTCCATATTTCATAAGAATTATATGCAGACTTTTCAAAAAATATACGGAACTCCAATTTTGAAACAATTAATATTAACGATTAAAAAAATTGGGACTATTCAACTCCTCGGACAAGACTTTTCCCACAAAGCGTCCATTAAATATCATCAAACCAATCACGCACCCGCATTTCAAGGCTCTTCTTAAATTGTGAAGGCTCTTCTTAAATATCACAATTGGCCACGACAGATTAAATTTTCTACTCTCATGCCGCCAAATCACAGACTCACAAATCATGTTACATTATTTAGAACTGACACGTCAATTTTTCTTCTTCGACCTTTAACAATTAGATCCGGTTGTATATCCCTAGTATACTGTTGAAAATCCTTAAGAATTTAAATTACTCCGTTCAGAGAGCATAATGTGCCGTTTCTTCAGATCACAATATTATGTGAGCAACGTGAGACTATTTCTAAAATAGATCGGTCAAATTTTAAACGTTTTTTTGTGGGATGGTATGTAAACTAATCAATAAAATCAGCACAGATAAAATTTGGTCAAACCTTTTTAATGCCGGCAAAAGTTAAATTTGGCTTGTCCTATATTAAATAACACATTAAGTTATTAAAAATAAATAAGACTAAGGTTCAGTAAATAGTATAGAATCAGGTTTTTTAAAATTTTCCCAAATTTTAAAAAATACAAATTTTTTAAAAATTTGATTATTTATAAACTTGCTTTTAGGTAAATAGCACAAAAAACTAAGCTTACGAATTTTTGAAAATCCAGACGATAAGTGACTTAGGACAAATGTGTTGTATCTCTTATAAAAATTCTAAAGTTAGGTAACGAAATCTACAGTAAAAAGTTTTGTACGACAACAAACGTTGACTCATCTTTGGTAATAATATTCGTTAAAAAATTGTGGAATGTTGTAATATTCGTTAAAAAATTGTGGAATTGTTCACCTTTATCCAAAAAATAATCATCATTTTTCAAATCAAATTCGGCTTTATTCAAATAAAATTCATCTTTATTCAAAACATATTTATCCTTTTTCAAATCAAGTTCGCCTTTATCCAAATCAAATTCAACCGTAGACGATATAAAACCAACATAATTTATTTAATTTAATAAATTAACTGTAGTTAAATTTTAGGTACAACATAACAAGTTATTATACATATATGTATAATAAATAAACTTTTACTATAATATGGGAATAAAATTCACCTTAAAATTCGGCCTATTATTTATTATAAACTTCACCTTAGATGTCATCGCAAAATTCACTGTAGAATGGATCCCAAATTGATCTAAATTCAACTTAAAATTCATTCCCAAATTTACCATATAATATCTTGTTAACTAAAAATGCACCTTTAAATTTTCCTTAAAACTACGGTGCGTTGTAACTTGATCGTACAACAAAGCCTTAAAGTTCATCCTAAAATTCAAACCTAATACTACGACAAATTAATTCTGAAATTCACTCAAGTCAACCAATTCAACCTACAAGTCACTATAAAATTAACCCTAAAATTTTACTTAAAATTCACCCTAAAATATACCCTTAAATATACCTACCCAAGAAATCACTCTAAAATTCACTGGAAAACCCTCTCTAAAACTAACGCTGAATTTCACTCTAAAATTAACCCTACGTGTCAGCAATTTAGAAAGCGAAAAGTCTTAGAAGCTTAAATAAGGATTTTATGAAATTTAAGATTTCTGGAGTTTGGAATATTTATTATTGCGGATTTGCGAAGGCAAATATGGAAAATGGGAGTTTAAAGATCTAAATCTTTAAAGTTAGTATAAACTTAGAAATTCGTCAAATTTAAAAATGCTGATATTTAAAGAATTTTTGCAACGTTTTTGAAATGTAGAATTTTTATTAGGAATTAGACATTTAGAATGTCAGGCAAGTTTAGGTTCTCTCCCGCTTACCAGTAGAACAATTAAGTTTTTACTGGTTGATCACTGAAATTCGAAACAATCTCAAAAATATTGGTCACAAAGAATCTCAAAAAGTCTAAATAAGAATTATCAGAGAGTCAAAGGACTTCAATCCGATGTTTTTGATTTGGAAAAGATTTAATTTGATTTGAAAAATAATGAATTTGTTTTGGATAAAGCTGAATTTGATTGGATAAAGGCGAATTTGCTCTGGAAAAGGATAAATGTTTTTTGAATAAAGATGAATTTAATTTGGAAAAGGATGAATATGTTTTGAATAAAGATGAATTTGAATTGTAAATTGGTGAACCTAATTTGTAAACGGTTGAATTTGGAGTGCAAAACCTACGTATATCATACTGAATCTAGTTTCGGGGGAAGATGTTTTAGACAAGTGTTGGGTTCAACACAGTGGCAAATCTAGTAATGCATGGCCATCCCATATTCGGAAATTGATAAATGATAAAGGAATCATTTAATAGTTTTACCCCGCGAATTAAATTTACATGTGACATTGAAAATCAAGGTCTTTCTAGATATTACGGTAATACGTAATGAGGATGGAGGTTTAACTACAGATTTATATGATAAAAAACCTGGTCAGGTCGGTATCTGAATTATAACTCTTGGCTTCTATCGTCTTACAAAAATAACCAGTTTTCTTGTTAGCTGAAAAAGTTTTGAGATTATCGGATTTACATGCAGAAAATTATAAAATATTAAATGATGTTTTAATTCAAAATGGTTATCCGAGAAGTGTAGTTACTAGAGGTATTAGAAAGGCTATCGACAAACATAGGAATTCCGGCCCCGTAAGTTAAAATTTTGTCCGAAAAAATTAAAATTCTTTTACAAAATTATGATATACAACTTGTTAGTAGAGCATTTCAAAGATTGGACATGGTTTTATTCACTAAATTTAAAGACAAAATTCTTATAGAGTTACAATCAAATTTAATATACGAATTAAAATGTTCGTATGGAAAAGTGTATGTGGGTCAAACTAAACCAAATTTTAAAAAGCGGACTCGTCAACATATTTATGATTCTACGTATGAGTTTAAACCGTCACATAGCGCTTTATCGAATCATCTACGTGAAAGTAACCACTCATTATTTATAGATGTTGCTGAAAGATTAATTTTGGAAAGCATTTAAATAAAAAAAACATCAAAATTTATCCAAAAATTTGTTAAATATCGAGGAAGTTTCAAAGTATTTGTTAAATTATTACGACAACATTTTATAGATCTTCTAAGTTTAAAATTGTTCCACTCTAATTGTATAACTTTAATTATTTTTCGGTTAAACTGAGTATTTTATAAATTTCAATTTGAACTCTAGTTACTTTAGAAAAACATTCGTTATAAAAATTTTCTTTGAAATTATAGTATGTACTTTGAGAATGACGGAATGTACCAACGAAACGTCGGGGTTTTTATTAAAAAACCAATAAAAAAAAATAAAAATTATGCTAAATAAACAAAAAAATTAGTTTGGTATAAACATAAAGCTTAAAAAAGTAAATTAACCCTATAGGTAAGTTCTTGTAAAGCCACTGGTGTTAGATATTACTTGGGGAAAATTTAAAAATTTTTATACTAAATTTTGTATGAACTTTCATATAGGAACGTAACACATTTGCCCTAAGTGACTTAACGTCTTGATTTTTGGGTGTTATTATATTTTTTGGTTAGAGAGAAAATACCTAACATAATTGTCCAAACACAATTTAACAAATAACACGACTTGTCCACTAAATTCCATGAATAAAGAATTTTTACAGATTGATTGATTGATTGATTGATTTCGAATGTACGGCCAAGCATTAAGCAGGAGATCCCGGAAAGCGCCGGGCCCACCGTACACCCATTTTTACATTTACTTGGAAGGATAAGGAAGGATATTAGTAATTGTTTGAGATCGACCAGGTTACAAACACCGTTACAGTCAATAGTTAGTAAATTTTGTGTGGTAGGATGGGAAAGGTATGTTAGTAATGACAGAATTGGTCCGGTTTCCCGGTGGCCAGTTTCAAACTACTGTTAGTATTCGACAATCACAATTGGGTACTTTATTAGTTGATCATTTCTCTGGAATCCGGGGGCTGGAACTCAGGACTCCCTAAATTTTTTATCAGGACTTAAAAATTATTAATGTTATAATTCCCAGGCGACTCTGAAAGTTCAATCCAATTAATAAAACACCATAATACCAAATTTTATTACTTAAATGAATAATTTATGTAACCGTATCTTTAGCATCCCCATGCACACATCATACACCCATTTTCACATACCAACCAAAACCGATATAGGTTATTGATTTATTACCCTAAACCTTAATTAAAAATTATTAATGTTGCCATTCCCCTCAGTCCGCCTTTCATTAATTTACCTGATAAAGTATTTAAGAAATTTAAAATTACTAAGCTAAGATTATAATTAATCCTTATAACAATAAATATAAAATTAAAATAAAATAAAATAAAATTGAAATTAAACTTTAAAATTAATATGCAATTCCCAGGCGATTCTGAAAACTAAATTTAATTAATAAACAGCCTAATAGCAAAATTTTATTTCTTAAATGAATAATTAATATAACAGAATCTTTTGTATTAGTTGGGACAGACTCGACCCGTTTACAGACCGCAATGCGATCGATAGTTAGTAAATTTTTAGTGGAATATATAATAAAAGTTAATACAAGACAGCACAATCTAGCTACTTTATTTGTGATCATTTCTCTGGAATCCAAGCCGGATACTCAGGACTCTCCACATCTAAATCAGGCTTAAAATTTATTAATGTTGTAGTTTTACCCCTGTCCACCTTTCACTAGTTTACCTGATAAAAACTTACTAAAATATTTAATTTTAAATGAACAGCCCCTATTTCATAGTTTATGGACCTTCTATATCTAATTAATTATTTATTACATACTACAACAATAATTAACTAAACGTTAAAACCATTCAAAACATAAATTATAACTTAAACTAATCTATCTACATTAGTCAAGTTTCCTATCAATGCAAGCACATGTCGCAAATTTATAAAACCACTCATAATGAAATAATCAAATTATATACAAAAATCAGTTGTGCATAGAAACTAATAACTAAAGATTAACTTGATCAAGAACACTGTCTAAATAAAATGTTCCCTTGTCTAGACAAAAATAACATTTATTGTTGTTGTGAAAAATAATTTTGTATATCTACAATTGCTATGCAAACACTTCTACCGCTGCCTACAAATTCCAACCTTCATCAACAACTGTAACAACTTCCTAGTTCCGAGCAATTTCCCGGCCACCCCAAAAATGGCCAAAAGAAACGAAAACCCGGCAGAAACCTGCATGTAGAAATGAGAGACCCCTAATAAAAATAACCTACCAAAAAATAGAGCAAATTGATCCATAATTCATCCTAAAATACAAGAAATATAACAGACCTAATAAAAAAATAAACAAATAAGTAATAATATAGTAAAAATATAGTAAAAATAAGTGTGCACAGGACAACAAAATTTCTAACTATTGGCTCAATTTCCGCTACTCTGTGTCTCTTGATGCCAGTTCCAACTAAACAACAATTTTACTGAACCACCTTCCTTCTATTAACCTGATAAAATTAGAATTTAAATGTATATTTAATTCCTGAAATCAATTATAAATTAGTGTTTAAGTAATATAATTAGTATATAGAAACCCACCCTCCACTATATTGGATATTTTATGATATTCATATACGGATGAATACAACTACTTCTGTTCACCACAAAAATTTTTAATGTGATTGACCATTTTCTGCTTACCATTTGCAGCCCCCCACCCCCCCCCCCCCCACTTCACCACCCCCCCCCTGTGTGCGTCACTAATTCCATTGACAGCATCCAAACTTCTTTCAAATCCCACAAATAAACATGAAATTTTCAAATTAAATTTTAAATTTAATCTTCTTGAATTTTAGATTAGGAAAGATTTTGAAAAAGGAAATTGCAAAATAATTGACTAAGCGAAGCAAAATAATTGATTAAACCCGAATTGAGCGTAACATTTTTAAATTATTTGATTTATTACAATTTTCACCGATAATGCACATGGCTGATATATTGAATAGTAAATGAAAAAATGTTAACATCTTTTTGGCACAAAAATATTTACCTTAAAAATCACATGTATACAAACATATTTCGACTTGAAAACTTAAAAATATCTAAATGAATAAGTTGGCCCCAATCTAGTAGATATCTCATCAAAAATCTACTCGAAATCATAACTCCTGCATTAAAATCAATGCTTTACTGACCTACAGGCATAAAAACGCTCAAAACAAATTACAGTTATGTTGCCGTTTTATAATCCCACCTTTCATTGTACCATATGAGAACTTATGTTTACACAAAAGCTTATTACTTAATTATCATCGTTTAATTCACTTACCTATGAATTGGTGAAGCCCCAACAGAATATTTAATCACAACACATTTTTCATAAACTGATTTTTCATTTTTCTTCTTATTTTCATGAAAACATATTTTTCATGCTTTTTTTAACACACTTGATTTTTTCACATACAGAATATACATACTATATATATTTTTTTATTTCACTTTTTATCACTAAACATATATTAAATAATGAGCCCAGTGTAATTAAGGAAAACAAAAAACACTTCACAAAAATAATTTTTCCCGAAAAAAGCACATGTAAAAGAATTATATTCACTCTCACTAATTTTTTCTCTTTTTCACAAACACATAAGATTACAACAATAATATTATATAGCGATAACCTCGAAATATAAGAAATTTAAATTTTTTGAAAGAAAGAAAAACACTGAAAGAGGAAATTGACGAATGGAACGGTCTGCTCCAGCGGACAACAGTGAAACATGTGACAGGCTGCAACAAAAATTCGCTACACGCAGCTATGTGGAAACAGTGTCTACTCAAACCACACTCCCATCTATGAAAACAGTAATGATTGCACAATTGAATTAATCCAATATGCAGTTCGAAGCGTGACCCTTGTAGATCTGATCCATTTTTAACACTCTTATCACTTTAAATATCAGAAAATTGCGCTTAAAAATTGCAGAAATTTATTGTTAAGCTCACTATAAATATAAATGTGGGGTCACTAAACGATTTTGGAGCTTTATTAGGCCACAGTTACCACGCTTTGATTTATTAATACAATCTAAAATTTAATATTTTTAAAACATTTATGTTTTTAGTAACACTAGCTTATTTTGAAATTTCTGCAATATTCAAGTACACGTTCCTAATATTCAAAATGAAATGAATGTCCTAAATCAATCACACATACAAAAATCACACTTCAAACCACATATTGGATTCTTCAATCTTTCAACCAACACAATCTTCACAAATGAAAATGTAATTGAAATAGACACTATTTCCATACAACTTCGTATAGCAAATCCCTGCTACAGCCCATCACACATTCCACTTCTGTCCGCTTAAGGCGCTTTTTAAACTTTTCCATTCGTCAATTAAGTTCTTAGTTTCTGATGGTGTTTATACGTTCTTATTGTGTGTTGTATGTAGTAATATGTATACGAACGAGGAAAGTACAATAAAAAAGTAACAAGCAACACAAGATGTCGAAAAAATCAAAAAAATTCACGCAATTTTGCTAACCCTACTCCTTACGTAAACATTATCACTTTTCACTGTGTATTTCATGTTCCGCAGAAGCCTGAGCAGAGATATTAAGGGTCAATATCATCCCCGGGGATGCTGTGTCGTAAATCTAAAGCCGTAATATTATGTTCAAAATCATTACTCCTAAAAACACTAACGAAATCAATCGATATTTTCTCAAAACAAGAATCGCATAAACAGGTTCCGTAGTACACAAACAAAAACAACAACAAAAAAACATGTACAATCTATATTTATATACATATTAGTTATTTTGAATGTGTGTGCAAAGAGTCAAATAACGGGACCTTTTTTATTTTCATATCGATTTTTAATTTTATAATTTGATCAGAATGAGATGAATATATATCGAGATTACGGCATAAAACGAAATTTACATAGGTGCTTCCACGTTGCAGTTATTTTTGATGTTAAATTTATAAACACACACATACAAACATAAATATGTATTGTTTGGCTGAAATTTGTACATGCTTATATACAATAACACCGTTAATTTATGTACACATAAACAGTATGGCCAGCAACCCTGCATTTATAAACTAAACAAAATATACCCGATATCACGTTCACTACACACTATAATTGAAACTTTCACACACGCGATTAATTTGATTTAAATTTTCCCACACAAGTAGTTTCACAAAATACAAACTTTACACAAAGTACAAAATTAATAAAAATATAAAATAAAATTAAATTAAACTATCGAAGAGGACGACGAAAAGACGTCTTTCCTCTTCGAGCGTCAACGACCGACCATCATGAATAAAGAATTTTTACAGAATTTAAAAATTAGAAAAGCAAGGTATGCAATAATTTTTCGAAGAACCGAAAATTTACAATCCAATAATTTTCCATAAAACCTTTCATCGTAACATCGTAAGAGCTACACGAAAAGCTTATATTGCTTTATTCAGTAGAAAGGATTTAGAATTGAATGCTGCTAAGAGATATAGTATTAAATACAAACCAACCTGAATTCGGAAAAGTGTTAAAAATTTGAATGCGATATTTTTAAATATATAGTTATATTCCCTTAAGTAGCTAAATAGACAGAAGAAAAGTGTCAAATGATAATGCTGATCAACAGAATGCATAAATAAATAAATGGAAACGCGATCACACCATCACGTTGCACTATATGGACAATGCATCGTTGCAAGTCTAACAACAAATCATACTGTAAAGGACGAATAATAAAGTTTAGAAGAAAATAATTTTTTCTTTACATTTTTATTGAGAAGAAACTTATAATTGGCGCAGCCGTGCGGCAAAGTGTATAGTGAAAGGGTGTGTAAACAGTGTAAATAAATAAGAGAATAAAAACTTATTTAAGAGTGAACCTGTCGCGAACATTTAAGTGAATTAATGAATTTTTATTAAGTTGAGAGTTTGTGACATCTCAGACAAGAAGATTGTAAAATCGCCCAAACGATTTGAGGTTCCACCGCCAAACATTGAATCAACTTTAGAACCAGCACATACGACTACAAAGTATTATATGAAGTATAATGTCCAGCTAACAAAGTTTATATAATTTTTTTAATTATTTTTTTAAATTTATAACATTACTTGGGTTACTGTTTGGGCAAACATGTGGAACTACAAGGTAGCCACAAAATTGCCACCCATACCCGTGCACTACAAGATAGACACGGAAGAAAAATTAAATAACAAAAAACATTAAATAAGTGAATGAATAGGAAATCGGAAAGATTTGACGGTAACCGAATAAATCTAATCTTTTCATATAAAGAAATGGACGATGTAAATAACCAACTGCAACAAATACTCGGACAGCTGAAATTAATGTCGGCAAAATCAGCTGAACACGAGGCAGAGTTGGCTTACGTGAACCATAAGCTAATCGAAAAAGAACCACCTAGGGTGGAGGTTCAAGAGAATTGGGTCAAAATGGATCTGTTTCGGATCTCCGACCCAATTAAATCTATCCCCAAATACGAGGGGAATAGAGAACAGCTCACTGCTTGGTTGAATACAGATGAATAAACACTAGGAGTGTTTGCGCCTTTAGTGACAGAAGCACAATATCCATTGAACCTGCAATGTATAATCAATAAAGTGAAGTGGAAAGCAAAGAACATCCCTTGTCTCGCAGGTAACCCCAGAACCTTCCCAGAATTAAAAGAGGTTCTTTCGGAGGTATTAGACGACAGACAAGAGCTGTCCTTTTACAAATCGCAACTTTGACAGACCAAACAAAGTGACAATATGACCCGACACTCATATTATAAAATTACTATAGAGGTTGTGCAAAACATAAAAACTCATGCAAGGCACAATTCCAATTACAGGAATTCCTGGCCAGTGATAAACGCCTTTATAAAAGAAGACGCGCTAGCATCGTTTATATCAGGGATTCTTAGGAAGCCATATTTCGGTTATGCACAAGCAGCAAAACCAAGGGGCAAAACCAAGGGCCAACTTCAAGAAATTGGGAAACCCAACACCACACACCAAAATTAGAATGAATAACACCCCACAGTTCAAACAGAACAGGTCTATTGATGTACAAGTACAACAGAGACCCAATGTTTATAGGAGGCCGACAAATTCGGTCAAAGAACCCGAAGTACAAAAGGAAGTGGACACCACATTGAGATCGAGGCACACTTTCAATAGAAAACAAGTAAATAATCACGAATTCGCCAAAGAAATCGAACAGAATGATACTAACCTGAATGTTGAGTACTCACAGGAAGAGGAAGACACATCAGAAAATTTTCAAGAGAACACAAGTTTAGATACGGAAGACTAAACTTCCTTCCGTACTTGTGGTGTTATTGTAAATATAATAAGAGCACAATAACGCTGCTAATATATACTGGCGCAAACAAAAACATCATCAAGCCAGGTATCATCTCGCAAAACCTCATTTTACAAGCAAACGACACATTAGTAAAAAACATCTTAGGTATTCACCAATTAGGAAAAAAAAAATAAAATTAATTAACAAACATATTTCGAATTAACATTTCACAAATTTTTTTTTTCATAAGTCCGAAAAAATAGCACTTAACGGCAACACATTCAAATTCTTCCGCTATTACCCAGCAGAGAATTTGTATAACCATATGGTAACTTTTAATAAATCAGGAAACGGCGAATGGATAGTATCAGAGTACGAAGAATTGAAGAATAACATTACTGTTCAGCCTGGGTTACACAAGGCAAAAAATTTTAGAACCACAGTAAAAATTCTCACAATTTCGAGACCATAAAACTGTTTTCAGTATACGGTAATATGAAAATCGGAAAAGCAGCCATTGGGCAGCTAATAAACACAGAACACTTAAACGAAAACGAGAAAACAGCAATAATTAACACTATATTTGAGAATCAGGAGGTACTGTTGAGGCAGGACAAGAACTCGTCAATAACAATACTAGAACACCGCATCGTCACGAAAGATCCAGTCTTTACTAGGACGTATAGATATCTACATGTTTTCAAGAAAGATGTGGAGGAGCAAATTCATGAGATGCTGTAAGCGGCCAAATACTGACGCCATGTGAACGATCAAATACTGACAAGGTCCAGAAAATTCTAGAATGGCCAATACCTAAAACACAAAAGGAAATAAAACAACTCCTAGATCTCTCATGGTATTATAAGCGTTTTATAAAACACTATTCAAAAATTACAAAACCAATAACAAAATACCTTAAATAACGAACACTTTCAACATATTAGACACTGAATATACAGCTTGGCCAAAATTATAAAGCACCCCTCCCAAATTGCAGTATCTACAAAACGAATGAAGACAAAAATTAAAACTCAATATTTTTAGGAAATACTTTTTATATTTTATTAATTTTAGTATTTTGTAGGTCGTCCTTTGGCCTTGATGACAGCCAGGACTCTTTTATTCATCGACCGTACTAATTTTTCGCAGGTATTTCTCGATATATTTTTCCATTCCTTTCCATTCCAGCGCACGTTTGAGGTCTTCCTTTGAAGTCATACTGCGATCCTTGATTTTTTTTTAAAATTGACCACAAATTTTCAATGGGATTTAGGTCTGGTGACTGGGCGGGCCAGTCCATGACTCGAATTTGTTTTTTTCGAAACCAACTCATCGTAACGCGGGAAGTATGGCAGAGGGCATTATCCTGTTGATAAATTATCGAAGAACTATCCGTTTCCCCAAAGATTTGCCGAATTGAGGCATTCAATGCAGCCTCGAGGACGGTAACATAGTTGGTACTGTTCATCGGACCCTCACAAAACAACAGTTTTCCCACCCCTGGATGATGCCATACAAGCCATACAAGTTGGGACGCTTTAGGCATAATTATCACAAACACACTTTTTTTCTCAAAAAACTTACGAAAACTCTTTTTGATTTAAAACACTTTATGTGAAGACTGCGCACGATCAAATACAAAACTAAAATAAAAAAATTTTACGACGCTACAACTTCTTGTTAAGAACCTAAAACAAAACAAAAATTGGTGATTTTCAATAATTAAGGGTCGCATTCGGTGGGATGACTCGTTCGTTAACACCCATTGTTTAGAAAGACATAATATTAATATATAATGCTAATAGATAGGGTTGCTTTATATTTTTGGCCAAGGCTGTACATATAAAATCGTTCGAGACTCTAAAAAAAAATTTAGCAACAGAACAAATATTAGCATATCCAGACTTGACGAAACCGTTTATACTGAGCACAGACACATCGGACCACGCACTAGGTGCAGTTTTATCACAGGTATAAACACCAATGGCATTTGCATCGCGGAGAATTGGCTATCATATAGTTCATAAAAAACTACCAACCCTACCTTTACGATAGAAAATGTACACTTGTAACGGATCATAAGCCGTTAACTTTCATTAAATCATCGGAAAACAATTCCAAGATCCTAAGATGGCGATTGCAATCAATTAGAAAATTATGACTACGATGTCATTTATCGGGAAGGTAAGTCAAATGTAGTAGCAGACGCATTTGATTAGAGTTCCGACAACTAGTGACGCAAAAGAATAAATCTCACTTCACGTATTAAAACGAACCAAAACCCAGAGAATGGACAGCAAGTTATAGAGACAGAGTCAAGCAACGGTGAAACAGTGCACTCCGCAGATACATTAGATTATTATTTCATCCATGTATCTCAGAACGATCAATTAATTATTCCAGAAATCAAATCATTTTCAAAATTTCCCGTCTAAAGACAATAATTACTGAACACATTTTTTCAAATTTTAAAAGAATAATAATCTCTAGAGATTCATTTGGAAAAGGAGCGATAACGAACTATATAAAACTTTACCACAATGGTAAACAATCAGCGATCCTATTACCCGTAACAATATATCAAAAGATTTAAGAATCTGTAAAGGAAAACTTTTCGCAAACCGGTCATTTTAGTGACAAAAATGATCCAAGGCATTACAAACCCAAACAGGCAAATGGCTATAACAAAAAAAGAGCATGATAGAGTTTTCTCAAACATGGCCAGGAAGATCAAGAATTTTGGCAACAGCTGCCGTATTTACAGAAAGCCCTATAACATCAAAATATCTCCTAGACCTATCACAAAGAAACCACTTGAAAGAATTGACATTTTTAGCAGGAACAAAACCTGCTTTTTGTCTATAATAAACTCAGTTTCTGAACAGTTGCAGATGGTACTACTCAATACCAAAAACCTGGTGGACACAGCCGGAGCTTTAACTAAATATTTTACACTGTTCGGAACACCAAATATCATTGTATCAGACCGCGAGCCCACCTTTCAATCTGCACAATTCAGATAATATTTAGCCCTTAAATGGACCGAGTCAAACGGACAAGTAGAAAAACTCATGACTACCATCACAGAAATATTTAATACAAATAAATTCAAATTCCCAAATTCCGATATGAATACTGCCATAGAATTATTCGTTGCATTGTATAGTAACTCGATACGCAAAAATACGAGTAATAAATGTAAAGTTCAAATAGGAAATATAAAAAATTGTTCATCCTATTAATCTAACTAATTTAGAATTAACAATAGAATCGTTTGACAAACTAGTTATTAGTAAACTAAATAATAAATTAGAACTTTATGGCACAATAGAACAAAAGTATAGAAAACTATTTAATAATTTTCGCTAAATAAAACCACAACGATACTCAAGACACAAACGCTGGGATACACTAGGTCAGCATGGAAATGGCTGGCAGGAAGTCCAGATGCAGAAGACTTGAGAATGATAAACACGACAATCAACGAATTGATAGATAGCAACAACCAACAATTTTCCGTAAACCAACAAGTCAAAGAGAGGATACGCCTTATAACAGAGACAGTAAACAGGGCGATAAAAAATTAATATTACCAATAGAATAATACTAACGGATACCATAAACAACATTTTGGAAAATATTCAGGATGCGATACTTAGAACAAAAGTGAATTAGCAAGCAACAAAATCAAAGATCTACTAGTCAACCAAGGTGTAACTATTTCATTACCAGATGAAGCACTTCAATATGTAATCCTGAAAATAGCACATCTTACAAGTTACAAAACTGAAAGACGACGATTCCACAACAAAGATGATTGTACCACGAACAATCAACAACACAATAGTAGGAAACTACACTAGCTTTAAAACCAGAACTGTTTACAACCTCTAATCACAAAAGTTTCGTGCAGGAACACTCAGAGATAAAGGAGTTTCAGGATGATTGCATTAAACCATTGGTAATGGGGACTAAAAGTAATTGCAATGTAACATCAAAAGTCGAAACAACAATACGTCTTATTGCAAAGGATAAAATTCTAATAGGTAATTCCAAAGGCGAGATATTGTCATCAGATTGCGGGCTGAACAACCGTTCGCTAAAAGGCACTTTCCTTATAACGTTCTGGAATTGCACAATCCAACTAAATGATAAGAAATTCGGGTCATTCAAAACCAAAACCGAAACACAAGAAATCCAAGGAGGAGAAATCAAAACATAAAGCAAATACAACACATGCATCTAAAGCAAGCAGAATATCAAAATTGGATGTGGTCACTTTCGGGCGGAGTATCATTATCATCAATTTCCATAATAATAGGATTCCTATATATTGGCATGCGCAGACTAGGAACAACAGTAAAAGTTGATCTGCAAAAGTTAGATACTCTTCGATAAATAACACCGAGTAATCAACATAGGGCTTTATATTCAAACTTACTAGAAAAAGCCCGAATTGAACGGAAGGACGAGGACGCCCTTTCCCCATCCCCGGGAGGAGTTATATTCCCATAAGTAGCTGCATATACATTTCTCACACAACATCATTCAACATTCCATTAAACACAAGTAAAGTGTCAAATGATAATGCTAAATTAATGGTAACGCGATCACACCATCACGTTGCACTATATGGAAACCGCATCGTTGCAAGTCTAACAACAACAAAAACTTAGTTTTAAGATCCAACTCATACTGTAAAGAACGAATAATAAAGTTTAAACGAAAATAATTTTTTTTTATGTAAAGAAGCTTATAATTATATATATATAAAGCTCTTAAAGCTCTCCAGTTACCAGAGTCTCAAATATAAATCATTAATTACATTTTTCAGAATGCATTAACCCGCATCAACTTGTACCCATCTTTCTCTCCCAAATACTCAATTTCGCTTCGAATGCGTGCCTACCGTGATTAATTAATTAATTAATTTTATTTCGCAGTTGTATTGCAAAATATAATAAAACAAAATAAAAAAATTGCGAATTTTAATTAAACTTAATTGATTATACATAAATTAATATTTTTTTCTTGTATTTCTATTTATTTATTTTGTATGTGATAAAAATTTAAATGAAAAATAGAATTTAATTTAATTTTATTTATTTTGCGGATTTTTGAAACTGTTTGTTTGTGCGCATTCGTATAATGTTAATATGAGTACGCTGCCACCTCGATTACCCTCGCAACACCCACGTTTGTTTTTTTATCATCACAATGCGCTCTGATTTTATTCTCAATTTATATCGAACTAATTAATTTGTTTTTATTTTATGTTGGCAAATTAAACAAAATACAATTCCACATTTTTAATTAGCTCTGTATGTTTTATTGTTGCTTGTGTAAATATGTGTAATATATATGTAAGTCAGTCGAATCGAAATGAATCAACACCAAAATGTTACACAAACAAATTTCTCTACGAAAACAAAATGTAACAAATGTACCCGAATAGCGATTTATAATAGGAAAATTAAAATGCTTTATAACTCAATTTTCAATTTAGAAAATTATAAAATTAGTTCTTCCGAAATTTGTTTTCTTTTTGTGTTTGCTTTTCTATTTTTTTACTTTTTTATTTTTTGCTTCCAACCAAACAGAAAAATACATAATCAATCTCAATATACAAAAAAATAAAAAAAAAGCTGGAAAAACTTTTTCCTCTCGTTTTTATTTTGCCAAAACATACAAAAAAAAAGTAAATCAAAAAAAATAAAATAAACTATTTTTAAATTTTATTTTAAATAAAAAATGAAACTTTTAAGCTTTTCTGTTAAAGCAAAAAAAAAAAAAGCTAAAAGTTTGTTTTTCGTCGTGTTGGAAAGATATGTTATATGTGCTCGGATCTTTGTGTATTATAACGTATATGTATATGTGTGTGTGTGGGTATGTCGAATTTCATTTTATTTTTTTCCTTCCTTGTGATTTTAATGTTTTTTTTTTTGTAGGCAACACAAAGAAGTAAAATGAAAAATCCTAAAACAGTAAACCTAAAGCAGCATGAAGAAGAAACAACAAAGTGTCAACATTGATTTAAAAGTAAACAAACGGAATGGAAAACTTATTTTCCAATGTTAAATGGGGAACATAAAACGAAAATAAATACATTTTAAAACTTTTAGATTTCTACTTCTTCCTTTTCTTCTTCGCCTTCTTCTTTTTCTTGACAAACGTATAAAGATTTATCCGGTCGTGGCGAAAGGAGGGAGGAGCAGATACGGAACCTCGAGAATGGAAGCCCAGTAAACGAAGGTACAAATATTTAAGTTGTATGTTGTAAATAATCTTCGTTTACCAATGTACTGTACATATTATACATATTTGCTGTATAGTAAACGAGTAAACCAAAGAGTAAACTAATGTTTAAATCAATTAAATTTTCATTAGTTAACGTAAAATCTTGTAATCGATTTAAATCGATTAAACTTTTTATTTCATGGGAAAATTTTAAGTTTTTGCCATGGTACTTTGTAGAATTTGTTGTTTATGTTTCGTTTATACTTAACTTATATATGTTTTGCGGAATGAGAAGTTTACTAAGTAAACTAATAAGTACAACCGACATACATACATATAAATTGTTTGGCTTTAGTATTTTGTATGAGCAAAATATAAAAAAAGCTTCTTTGTGGTCTGATCGTTTTACTTCTTGTTTGGTTTGAAACGTGCAAACAATTTAAAGTTAGAAGCAATATGAATAATTCATATTCAAAATTATATTTGTTCATGTTATTAAAATCCAGAGATGTTTCTTAAAATATAGTTCAATGGAAAGATACAGATTTTCATTATTTTAAGCATGTTCGATAGTTTCATCAAATTTTACAACGGTAAAAATCTATGAAATAAGAACCGTGAAGAATCTTTAAAATGTATTACCGAATTACCGGTTATTGTGTTTTATTTACCGGTAAATTCCTACTTTTGCTCATTATTCAGTACCTACACTTGTGTATGCATAGAGTATAATTTACCAGCTCAACACTGACCATTTATTCTCTGAGAATTATGAGAATATTAACATCAAAAATGATTGAATATTAAAAAAAAAATGATTCCTTGAATTTTGCCTTGAAATGAGTAAATACTTTTTGTAAACATTAATAATATGTCCTTCGTGTTACTTGCAAAACACATTAAAATAGTTTTAAAACCGCTTGAATATAAAGATTACACGAAAGAATTAATTAATTAAAATAAATAATATTTTTCTCTAATTTTAGACAGTTCCGTCTAATTAATATTAATATTTAATCAGACCGATTTTCACAATTTAATTATATCAAATTAAGTTTAAGGTTTGGTAATATTAAAACATTAAATTAAATGAACGATTCCTTCCTGCACGATGGGTCTTAGTCGCACCAATATGAAAATATGGAATCAACAATTTGGAGCAAACGACTGCAGGAGAATAAAATAAGTCGTAAACATTTAGAACTGTAAATATAATTAATTTAAAACTATTCATCCAATAAGCGTAGGCTAAAAAATGATTTTTCTGATGCACAAAACATAAATGATAGTATGTATACGGATTATCTATGCTCTCGTGAAAAGCTTTTTTTGATAATGAAAATCATTCCAATGCGAAATAATATTCGCACATTTTTCTAGCGACTAATTTTATTATTTTTAAGTAGACAGACTAGCAGGCCAATTCTGACGTTAATATCAAGGGCGGATTAAGGCCTTGGCCAACTGGGCTACATACCTAGGGCTCGTGAATTTCGGAGGTCCGTAATTTTCGTACTACCCTAGCCTTGTTTTTTCAGAGCCGCCACACAACGTCTCGGAGGACTAGTTACTACGAAATAGCTCGTATGAATCCCTGGAACCCTTCTTAAATCAGTGCTTCACTAGCTTTGCAGTTTGTTTAGGATCGCTATTCTTTTAGAAAATAAATCAATCTCTGTACATGTCGCTCACTAACTAACAACGCAACGTCATAACTCCAAAAATAGCCGTTTTGAGTTATTTATGTAGAAAGGACTCACTTTGTATGAACTATTAACAGGTAGAACGACGTATGTACTAGATACATTAGTAATGTTCGCCATCAGAGGCATTAGTGTTGTTATTGTGTCATTGTGTTTTGTAATTTTTGTTGATAGGTTAAGCTCGTCAGGCTAAGTGTGCAATTGTGTGAATAATAGTGTCATATTGTGAATTCAGTCTTAATTATTTTAACGGTAAGGCACCGTTTTATGTTAAATATTAAACGAATAATGTATTATTAAGATTTATGTCGATATACATGAAATTATGTGCTTGATTTATGTGTGTATTATTTATTTAAGTGACGTTCTGACTTTGAAAATCAGGCTTTTAAAGAGTTTCATTTTGACTTGTGACGTTATCACTAAAAAAAACACATCACATTAAATTAGAGATTTTAATCTAAATGGCATTATAACGTTTTTGCTTCAAATATTATAATCATAGTTTAAAAACATTTATAATTATTTATATTTATGCCTTAGTCGTTAGTCTTGTTACAATAGCATATATTTAATTTTTAAATAATCTCCGGCACTATTGAAATTTTAGCTGGTCTCGCGGAAAACTCATGTGTGAAATGGTTTTGAAAAAGCAACATATAATGTTAAAACAAGAACCTTCGGAAGAATTGGGTATGTATATTTTTCACTGAAATATAATCCTTGTGCGAGTAGAGACGGATGTGAAGTTAGCCCGAAAAAAAGCATTTTCATCCCGAAAAATTGATGTGTCTTCGCTAAATTCAATATAAAAATATATATTGTAAAGATGGTATTTGTCCATTTTTACTTTTTTGCTTTTTGCGGCTTTTATCACTTTTATATAATATAAATAGAAAAACAGTTTTTTCTATTTTTATTTTACTATTAAATAGATATTTCTATTTTTGTGATAATTTTTTTTATTTTTACATAAAAAGCCTTTTGCCCAAAAAATCATGGAAAATTACGTAAAATTACACTCCATCCCGAAAAAAAATATTTACCTGAAACAAGATGTTTAGTTATGATTTTTTTAGGCATTCATATTTTAAAATCTGGTACAAATGAATGCATTTTAGCACGAAAATAATAAAAAACGACTTTAATAACAATGCATCCCGAAAAAAGATTAAGTTTATTTCTGAAAACATATATTTTTTTCGTTTATCTTTGAGGTACGTCTCAATCAATATAAATGTTCTTCAATCAATTTGTCATAAATTATAAGTTAAATGTTATACGTTCTCATAACACAGAAAGACTCTGAAAAACAAAAAAGATTATTTTAAAAATATAATAGAAGAACATATCTTTAAAGATACAATATATTATTCACAGAAGTTTACAGATATCATTAAAAATGGCATTTGCTTCGGTGGGGCTTCATTAATAAGTACCTAAACCGCCATTATCAAACAATGGGGATGAGGGTTATTTCTAGGCCATTCTCGTTAATGAGTTTGAGCGAAAACAAAGAAAGTCTTTTAGATTTCGGAATTTTATGTCGTTGTTCACAGGTATATGACATTAATTTATTAAGTCCATTGCCAAGTTAAAACATTTAGCCCATTAACATACGATGGGGATCAGGAATATTTCAGGCCCAAGATTCAATCAAATATTTTCACTAAAACTGCTCATTATTTCCACTAATGTATCTCTATTGACAGAGATTGCTAGACATATTGGTATATGACATTAACTTGTTAAGTCCATTACCAAGTTAAAACATTTAGCCAATTACCATACGATGCGGATCAGGAACATTTCAGGCCCAAGATTCAATCAAATATTTTCACTAAAACTGCTCATTATTTCTACTAATATATCTCTATTCACAGTGATAATATTTGATTGAGTCATATACACATTAGTGGAAATAATAAGCAGTTTTAGTGAAAATATTTGATTGAATCTTGGCCCAGAAATGTTCCTGATTCCCATCGTATGGTAATAGGCTAATGGTTCGAATTTGGCAATTAACTTAGCATGCTTGTGCTTTATACCACTATGTAGAAATTTGTTGAAAGTCAGCATTGTTACAGGGGCTGGAAATATATGTGGGGGTTGAACCTGGTATAAAAAACTAAGAACACGGTTTGGAAATAAGACCTTAAGGTTATCCAATAACTATCTTTTAATAATGAGATAATAACTGGTGTATTTCTGCAGATTATTATTGCAACGGATTCGTTCAATATATTTTATTTAAATTATGAAATCAGCTACATCTTATTAAGTTTGAAGTTAATTTTTTTCGTGCTACTAGTGCTAATATGTACTAATCAAATTTCGGGATGGTATTCATTTTTTCATACAATTCAGTTATTTTTTCGGGCTAGTATGGATTTTAGCAAGGAAACACACCAAAATTAAAAAAAAGCCTTTTCGGGATGATTTTTCGGGCTAACTTCACATACATCGAGTAGAGTTTATTTTTTCCGCCAGTCAAAATGGTTTTATTACTAAAATAGTACAAGATGGTGAAAATGTACATCTAACACCTGTTTTAGACAATAAAGAAGGCCAACCTTCAATGTCAACACAAGAACCTTTTAATGAATCGGGTATGTATTTTTTGCAAACATCGTTTCACGAGTGGATTTTATTTTTCATTTTCTTGTTTATACAGAAAATTTGGACAACCACGCTGTTCCCAATTTCCGCCGAACAAGTACTTCAAGCTGCTCGTCTTCATTATCAGCCGGCTATTTATCCTCTGAAAGCAGTGAATCATCCTCAGAGAAAAGAAGAAAGTGAAGATTCTGAGGATTGCACTGAAGTTAATCGTGATGACGTCATTTTCTTACACAGACCACAGTAGCTTGTATTTGAGTACAATTAAAAATCCACCAACATCTAACCGGGATATTAACATTTTGGTGAGTCCTCTCAAAAAAGGTGTTAAACGGAGCAGGCGCCCAGAAAAATGGAAAAGGAACCATATAAAAAAATTGAGAAGTAATGGAGAGGTTTACGAAACTCACACTAGATACAAAAATATTCGAAACCCAAGAGAAATGAAAGATCCAAAGTCATGAGAAAAGACAACAGTTTCTTACACAATATTGGTTATTAGGTAAAATTGCAAAACAAAGGCAATTCATAAACAATTGTATGACGGCTATTAAAAGAGAATACCGATACGTTCGTGTTGGAGGTACACGTAAACAACGAGTCACGAGAGAAGAATAATGCTTTCCAATTCATTAAAAACGGTGAAAAAATTCGGGTGTGTAAGGTATTTTTTAATAATATTTTAGATATTAATGATTGGACAGTACGGTACAGGGAAAACGTAATAAGGTAACTGATCGCTACTCGAGCCAGATCAATGTGGAAAACATGGAAAACACAAAATACTCCACCCTAAGATTGAGAGTCACTACACCAGAGCAAACACATCCCAAACATTTATAGATGGCAGTCGCTCTTTGTCAGACATCCACAGAGATTATATAGCGAACTGCAAAGCGGAAAATTAACCCTATGGCAGTTAAGCCATATTTCATCGGCTCTTCAGAGAGGAATTTAATATTTCCTTCTTTATACTTAAGAAGGATCCCTGTCAAATTTGCGTGGCCTATGAAAATGTTGCTCAGAAAGCAAAAAATTGTTTAAAATAAAAATACGATCAACATTTGGTTGAAAAGAATTTATCTCGAGAGGAAAAGAAACATAATAAAGGAAACAATAACTTTCGCGGCGTTGTGGCAGTGTACGATCTCCAAGCAGTCACGCAAATACCGAAAGGAAATATTTCGGTGTTTTACTATAAATCTAAGTTAAACGTATTAAATTTTACAATTTATGATTTACAAACTAATAGCTGTGAATACTACGTTTGGGACAAGTCCAACGGCCATCGAGGTGTCAACGAACTAGGTACTTGCGTGTTAAAGTACCTACAAAAGACAGCAACTATGACTGATGCTGAAATTATATTATATTCAGATAATTGCGCAGGCCAACAAAAAAAAATTCGTCAAGCTCCCTGGGTATCGATTTTGGTCGTAAAATGAGGATTGAGGATTGAGAATTTTGTATATGTACACGGCGTATAATATACACTCTGCTATTGTGTGCCGTCAAACATTTTTATTGTATTAGTGTGTTTTCTCATGATGGTAAGTATCAAAAATAAGCTAAGCGGGTGAAATCAGTTCAACTTTTTGTTACTTCTGCTCGCCTTGAGTTATTTTCCCCTATCTTCTAACATGAGGAATTCATGTTTTTCTATCTATTTTTGTTGTAACCGAGACATTCATTTTACTTCGTTAACAAAAATCCAAACCAATATGCGCAATTAAAAAAATTTCGTGTGATCTTTAATATAAAAAACAAAAAGCAGCCTAAATAAATGGTTTTTAATTTATACATTCTTCGTCGGTCTTATTCATAATGTTTTTAACTTTTTTTTTTTTACGTTGTTTATTTTTACGGACTCGGTGAGTTTTTATTTTTTGTGCCATTTTTGATGGCAGGTAAACATGTGAGTGGCTTGGTGTATTTATAACAGAATCTCTCAATATATGAGATGGTAATGTATCGGTATTTTTAGCACAATGCTTGACTTCTGAATTTGCTTGTGCCACAATCTTTTCGTGTGCTACGGGCTCATGAGAATGGTTCGCAGAACATTTTAAAATTTCGTGTTCTTCTCTTTGAACACGAGTTACCACCCACAAATTATTTTTTACTTGCTGCAAACTCTTATATGTAATATATTTATGGTGGTATATTTTGGAAAAGAAAGAAATATTGACCTTTTGTTAGCTGCTAATATATATATTTAATATTATGTTTGAGTATACTGATTTGTTATCAGTAATCAAAGATTAAATGTTATTAATATTTTTTTCTGAGATTTTTAATTGCGTATGTTGACAACGTATTTATTTATTTACTATTTATCAGCCTGCTTAATCTTACAATTCCCATACAGTTAATCTCGCATTACAATTTCCCGTACATTAATGTAATCGCGCGCGTGATTACATAAATGTACGGGAAATTGTAATGCGAGATTTTGTATTGCGAGATTTTGTAATGCGAGATTTTGTAATGCGAGATTTTGAAATTCGAGATTTTGAAATGCGAGATTTTGAAATGCGAAATTTTGTAATGCGAGATTTTGAAATGCGAGATTACATACCCAACCCATAATTAGTCTCTCACACAATTTCACTTTAGTAAGTTTGGTCCAAAATTTTGAAATAATTCAAGAAATACCCACTTTCATGGATTTCACAGCGGCCATATTTTCCACTCTTCTCTCGCTAATTACGAATTTATTGAAATACGCAATTTAACCAAATGCTTATTTGAATACCATTAACAACATTTCAAAAAAGTGTAATAAATCAGCAATTTTTTACTTTAAAGCGGCCATATTGGATCCGCCATTTTGAATTAATTTCTTTTACCTCAGTTACCCTTGACCTCCAAAAATGTTGTTCTATGTGGTTTGGAATTTTTTTGCATAGTTATGAAACAGTTCGTTAGTAAAGGTCATAGAGGCCATATTGGATTCGCCATCTTGAATTAGAAAATTTGGACTATAAATTCTAATCAGCAGCCAAAAAATCTCAGGGTACCGAGACTCATTGCTTAACAATAATTATTGGGTAAATTGCAAATTTTGTCATTTTATTTTGCAGCAAATAATCCGTTAATCGAATATTAACAAAATATAAGCAAACCTTTTCAGATAGTAAAATTTGTTCTAAACTTTAATTTTGTATTTCGTTAAAATTTGATAAAATTGTATTTAAATATGTAAAACATATTGAAAATTAAACCCATTCAAATTATGACGCTTAAGACCATCAAATTTTTCGATACTACGTAAAATCGTGTTTTAAGACCAAGGACAGCCTTGACTACGTGCAAATTATGACATGGGGCTTAGCTAAGACGTGTTAGCCTGTGACTATGTGTGTATAAGGCTTGTAGAAGACGAATGAATCATGTAATAAAATGAATTTATGAACAAAGTGCACTTGAATTTCATTTTATTATAATAAATCTGTAAATTACCGGTAAAACCGGTATTGCCCAAACTATTTATCGAAAAACCGGTAAACTGATTTAGTCCAAATATTGCATTCCATAAGTGCCTAATCTTACAATTCCCATACAGTTAATCTCGCACTACAATTTCCCGTACATTAATGTAATCGCGCGCGTGATTACATAAATGTACGGGAAATTGTAATGCGAGATTTTGTATTGCGAGATTTTGTAATGCGAGATTTTGTAATGCGAGATTTTGAAATTCGAGATTTTGAAATGCGAGATTTTGAAATGCGAAATTTTGTAATGCGAGATTTTGAAATGCGAGATTACATACCCAACCCATAATTAGTCTCTCACACAATTTCACTTTAGTAAGTTTGGTCCAAAATTTTGAAATAATTCAAGAAATACCCACTTTCATGGATTTCACAGCGGCCATATTTTCCACTCTTCTCTCGCTAATTACGAATTTATTGAAATACGCAATTTAACCAAATGCTTATTTGAATACCATTAACAACATTTCAAAAAAGTGTAATAAATCAGCAATTTTTTACTTTAAAGCGGCCATATTGGATCCGCCATTTTGAATTAATTTCTTTTACCTCAGTTACCCTTGACCTCCAAAAATGTTGTTCTATGTGGTTTGGAATTTTTTTGCATAGTTATGAAACAGTTCGTTAGTAAAGGTCATAGAGGCCATATTGGATTCGCCATCTTGAATTAGAAAATTTGGACTATAAATTCTAATCAGCAGCCAAAAAATCTCAGGGTACCGAGACTCATTGCTTAACAATAATTATTGGGTAAATTGCAAATTTTGTCATTTTATTTTGCAGCAAATAATCCGTTAATCGAATATTAACAAAATATAAGCAAACCTTTTCAGATAGTAAAATTTGTTCTAAACTTTAATTTTGTATTTCGTTAAAATTTGATAAAATTGTATTTAAATATGTAAAACATATTGAAAATTAAACCCATTCAAATTATGACGCTTAAGACCATCAAATTTTTCGATACTACGTAAAATCGTGTTTTAAGACCAAGGACAGCCTTGACTACGTGCAGATTATGAAATAGGGCTTAGCTAAGACGTGTTAGCCTGTGACTATGTGTGTATAAGGCTTGTAGAAGACGAATGAATCATGTAATAAAATGAATTTATGAACAAAGTACACTTGAATTTCATTTTATTATAATAAATCTGTAAATTACCGGTAAAACCGGTATTGCCCAAACTATTTATCGAAAATCCGGTAATCTGATTTAGTCCAAATATTGCATTCCCTAAGTGCCACACATCAATTCCGATATAATGCACCAACGATCGATTAAACTATTGATCGACAATAGGGAGGCCATGAAAACTAAATATTTCATCACTCTTCTTATTGTCTATCATATATTGTCTGACTTTCAAATTTTTTTCCCGTTAACATAACTTTTTATAATATTTTACAAAAGCGATCAAAGCACTATTTTCTTCTCTTTGGAAAGAAGACGCAAAATTACGCAATATACTTTTCTTATTGTTGAACTTGAACTTGATGATGTGTACGATGGGGCATAGAATACTTCTGGGAAACTGACTTCGAAATGTTCTTGGATTCTGATCTCCAAGTCTTAACATTATGGCACAATTAGCCGGATTGAGTTGGCCGGGAATTTCCGGCAACTTTCGGCCAGGCGAACAGACATCCTATCAAAATTAATTCGAATTTTTTAATTTGGTGTTCTAAAATTTTGCAACGACTTTTTAAACATGGAAGATAATCCGTTTTATTGTTTACAAAAGTTTTTTGTATATGAGTATAATTTTGATTTGAGTGAAAATGTGACTTTTTATTTTAAGTATGCGGCCTATTTACGACGAGTGCCTTTATTGGACACGATTTTCTTTATCCATATCCGAAAACGATAATTTTTATTAGTAAATTATAAAACTGGGGAGGCGCAACAGAAATTTTCGATATTTTCGGTTTCGCGTATCTTGGTTTAGGTAATCGCAAGAGCTGTAAAAAAGTCGAAGATACTCAATCAGAATAATTAAACCTCTTACTCCATTGAAATAAATCATGATTTAACAAATTATGTAATCGCATAGTCGAAACTGTATTTTTCGTGACTAGTTAGTGTAATGTCTTTCATCATATTAGTTTTTGATTAATATACGTCTTTTGTTATTTTTTTTCCATCTTCAATATTTCGGCACCCTAATTACACCTGCTCAAGGTGTCCATTGAACGTGCAAAAAACAGGATTTTCCGTTTTCCGCAAGCTTATAACTTTTTTAGGTAAAAATGTGTATTTTTTGATCAAAAAGTAATTTGGTAAAGTTATAGTATTTTGTCGTAAAAAATATAAAAATTAAAATTTGAGCAATTGGACACTTTTTAAATTTTTTTGGTCCTCTATAAAGAATGCCTAGTAAATCTTAGCTTTATAAATCGTACTTTGAAATAAGTACCATGCTACAAAAATTAGCACTTTTTTACAAAAATAAATCGTATATGATGTGAAAAGCGTCTATTAGTATCGTCAAAATATATTATGTGTGTAAATTAATTTTTAGATTTTTTTGTAAAAAAGAAATGTTTATTAAAAGATAACGATACAGTATATTTTATCCAATATATTCGCCATCGTTAGCTATCACTTCCTGCCATCTACTGGGAAGTTTGTGGATTCCTCGTTTGAAGAAGCCTTCAACTTTCCTAGCTATCGCACTTCTCCGGCGTTTCGAAAGCGTACGTCAGCCAGGCCTATTTGCAATGATCGAAACAGATGGTAGTCGAAATGTACAAGGTCTAGAGAATACGCAGGTTGTTCAAGCCGATCTCAACCGAGTTGCTCTACCTTGTTTTGAGCGGTTTTTGCACGATGTGGTCTGGCATTGTCATCATGAAACAAAACTTTATAGCTTTTGTTCTTATTTATTTATTTATTTATTTATTTATTTGCTTGTTTTATTGACATACATATATTTTGTACCCCAAGCTAACACACCCTGTTTTGAGCTGTAGCTCATTCACAACAGATTGTGCAGCATGAAGTGAATTAACATAATAAATTATTATAAAAGAAAAGCTATAAAACTAATTGCTTCAGAATCGCGGCACTTATTCATATCCTTGGTGGTGTCTCATCTTTATTTGCATATTTGTATTACACGATTTTCTTTTAGAATAATGCTTTCCGTCCCCTTGTTGGAACATTTTGTTATTATGGAATTTTGAAAATATAAAATGCCAATTTCATGCAAACCTATGCTATAGCCAATCAAGTGGTCTCAGGTCTAAGAACATTAGTACTCTGAAAAGCAGTTTCAGCTTGATTTTTTGATTTAGGATTTCGACAGCGACGATTCCTGCCTGTAACGTTTTGGGCTAACCCGACCGGGACCCACCTCTTCCACCATCGCTTCGCAAGCGGTCACTCCATGCGGTAGCACCAGAAGTGACCTGATGAGTAGAGCTGAAGGCAACTAACCATTTTTACCTCGATTAGCTTGGGGCCCGAATTAAATTAAATTTAAATTTAAAAAAGAAATTAAATAAAAATTTTGCGGAAAAAAAAATTTACGACCGAAGACAAGAAAGTCTAAGGCTACTCGCTACTTGTTCGCTATTGCTGGCCGTTTTTCGTCTAATGCACGTGCCAAATTGCCCAGTCGGCGCCGGTAGCGATCACCTGTGACCGTTTCATTTGAAATTAACAGCTCATAATACACCACACCTTTCTGGTCCCACCAAATACTCAGCATAACCTTATCGCAATGAATATCTCGTTTTGGCTGCGATGGTCCTGCTTGACCTGGATCGACGTAAGCTGCTTTACGTTTGGGGTTGTCGTAATAGACTCGCTTTTCATCGCCAGTAACAATTCGATGCAAAAAATTATGTTTTTTGTACTCAGCAAGATTTTTTTTGCATGCTTCAATTCGTGCTCTCAATTGATTTTCGGACAATTGATGTGGGACCCATCTTCCTAGCTTTCGAATCTTTCCCATTGCATGCAAACGATGAGAAATGGTTGATCGGTCAATGTTTAACTGCACTGCAAGTTGTTTGGCATGCATTTTCATCCAATAATATTTGTAATTCGGCATCTTCAAACTTTTTTGGCTGACCTGGCCGTTCTTTGTCTGTCAAGTCAAAATCACCACTTTGGAATCGATGAAACCAATTGAAACAGCTTGCTTTCGATGGAGCTTGATTACCATAAGTATCAGAAAGCAATCGGTGAGCTTCAGTGGCAGTTTTCTTGGAATCAAAAAAGAAAAGAAAAACCCTCGAAAAAACAACTTATCACGATCCATTTTAAATCGATTACAAAAAAATGACGTAATATGAAAAATAACACTTTCTGCTCTGAATTAGATTGACAATTGTGACAGCTACAAAATGTAATTGGAATTGCTTGTCAAACTATACGCAATCTCACGTAGCGACATCTAAATGTCGAGTCTAAGAATTAATTCACACACCTAATACATATACATTACAATCTTACAGTTGGTTATTATTAAGTTCAAATAACACACTTTAAGATGGTGTCAACTAAATTGACGAACATTTTTTTTAAATAAATTTTCATTAAAAATGTCTTATGACATTGACAGAAGAAATTTTAGAAGAAATTTTAACTTGCAGAAATTTGTTTAGGGCCAATTCAACAATAATGGATTGTGCCGTATCACATTTTACATGAAAATTGAAATTCACAACTTCATATTGTGTATGAATCCGAAAAATATTTTGAAATTACTGGACTTATAACTTTCAAACCAGAAAATATTGTTTAGATGGGAGAATCAATCGAATAAAGGTAATGGAAGTACTGATAAATTACATCTTGTATCCAAGTACGTTTTGGAACAGATTAATGCATCATATAAATGTCTTGCTATATATGACGTTGATTTAAAACGATAGGATTTGAAAGCATTTACTTGGAATTTAGTTGGAAAAGACCTGTATCGGTCGGAAACATTCTCACTTACCCCAAAATTCAGGGAAATTGACATCTGATCTTGTTTGTAATTGAATGGTTCAAAAAGGTTTTTTTACGACAGCTAGTAAAAACTGGTCTCGAAAATCTTGGACTTGTCAAATAGACTAAATATTCGAGAATATCGACAAAGGTGGACGACTGGCCTCATATAACCACTTTTTGGATATGTTTTCAAACGCTGGAAAAATGGTAAAAAGCCTTTTTCAGATGTTGTTCGTTTTTAAAATTGTAATGTTAATTTGCACTTAAGGAAGTTATATTTTAAATGACCTCAGACGTCTCAGATCAAATCGCAATTATTAAAAAATAAATAAATAATTCAAATAAATCATTCCACTGTTTGCGATCGTATATATCTTGTCTTGTCCACCACATACACAATAAAAACTATACCTCGCCTTTATCGGCTGGATATACTTTATATTACTTTGAATGATCTGGCAAGCTCCCTATGTCGTTTATACTGATCAAGTACATCCTTTATCATAGCACCTAGATTTGACTTTAACAAAACTACAAAACCGCCCTTTTCAGAGTACATGTGGGAGGTACATGTTGTTATGCCAGATTGACAAAATTAATCAGCCCTTTTCAGGGCCAAGCGGCCTATACTGTCACCGCGTCTCCGTTCCGCCGGTCCTGCACAACGATAGCCAGATACACGTCCTCTATAATTGTCGGCAGATAGTGACACTTTGTAATTCATATACGTACCTATCAATTTTTTTGGCAGAAGTGACATTTATTACTTTCTAACAATAATTGAAAAATTATTAATTATTTATTATTTGTAGAATTGGCATGTTTAATAAAATTGTTCGCCATATTTGATCAGCCATTTTAAATTTCATAAAACAAACAATGAATTTGTCATCAGCGACCTCCTGGATTCCCAAATTTTTTTGAAAAACTTTTTTTATTTTTTTTTAAATTGTTCATCATCGTTTCCAAAAACCCCCATATAGCTATTTTCATGCTAAACTTATTGGCAGATAAAACTCAAATAATTTATTTGTGATAACGGTAGTCTACTCCGTAAGGGGTTCTTTTGAGGAAAATACTGAAACACGTTAACTTCATTTTTTCATATGTAGTATGCAAAAATGTATTTCGGGGTGTGAACGTTAGGAGTAGTTTCCACCCCCTAAACGTGGGTTTCCGCCGCTAAAAAAAAACTATTTCTTATTTTTTTATTTCTCTACCACTAACCAACACCTTTCTCGAATCGGTGAGTGGCACGTGGGTAGGGTTACTTGTTAAACTAAACCATTTTAGTAAAACAGGGTTTCTAAATGAAAAATCCGAATTTTCGATTAAAACCCGATTTATCAAATCTTTGGATGCAGAAGGTGTGTTTATTAATAATTTATTTTAATACTTTTTAGTTTTAACATCCATCATATGTTCACTTTTTAATAATACTGGCCTAAATGTTATTCATTTTTTTTTTAGGAACGAAGACGACATTTAAAAGCTGGTTAAGAACCAGCAAAAATCGCCAATCATTTCAGGACCTTCAAAGCGTTATTCCATGTGCATGAGTAATTACTTCCCTACAAATGCTTGGAATGACATTTTTAAAGGAAATCCTTCCTTCCAATTCATAGTCGTTAAGGCACAAACATCAAATTAAGCTTCACGAAGTATTAGCAGCGGGCATGATTTATTGAGGCTTCAAATAACTGGAAATTTAGACGTCATTCGTAAATTCTCATTTTGGAATGTGATCATTATTGAACAATTAATTAGTAGTTTCTATTGTAAATTTAACTATCATCATTAACTTCCAATTTTTAATCCGCTGCGCTCCTACTGAGTTGATGGAATTCAAATTTAATTCCATATGAAAGTTGTTGTGTTTAACCAGAGCCTTCTACAGAACAGTATTCAAACGTCATAATTTTTTAGGAGCTTTTTTAGTGGTATAACATTTCAGTGTTCAACGTTGGAAATGGGATTCCCAAATGATTTTTAGATAAAGTTCTGGAATATGGCCAATTACTATGGAACTTGCCTATTTCTCAACAGAATATGGTTAAATTTGACATATGCGATGGAAATGGTATCCTAAAATTGGAATGAATATGGAATATGGCCGATAATGGAATTGGACCGTTGTTTAGCCAATTATTTTGAAATTCAACATGTATGTATGATCGAGATGATATTTTAAAATGATTTTTTGATGAAGTTATGAGGTATGGCCAAACCCAATGGAACTTGTTCGTTTATAAATCGATAACGATAAAAATCGATATGTGGGATGGAAATGGGATTATAAAATGATTTTTAGATGAAGTTCTGATCTATGAACTTGACGACCAAGAAATATCAAGAAATAGGTGTAGTCGATTTACCCTCAGCAATATTTGTATATTTTGATTTCAGAGGTGTTTGACCATTTTCCTGAAGTAACTCAAAATATCATTTCACAATATCATTTCCATTCCAGTTCCACCATAATTGGATAAGAATCAGCCAAGTTCCATTCCTGTTAAAAACAGTTAAAAAACTTTTTAGAATCTCATTTCCGTCACACATGTCGAATTTTCATTACCAGTTAAGAAACGGCCAAGTTCCGTCCTAGTGGGTCAGATTAGAGAACCTCATCTAAATATCATTTTAGAATAACCATTTTCAGCCCACGTATCGGATTCCACCATTATTGGTTGAGAAACGGCCAACTTCCATTCTGTTTCGCCATATTCCAGAACTTCATCCAAAAATCATTTTAAAATACCATTTACAACGCACATGTCAAATTGTAGCATAATCGGTTGAGAAATAGGCAAGTACCTTCATAACTGGCCAAGTTCCAAAACTTCACTCAAAACCATTTTAGAAGCCCGTGTCCAAGGCACATGGCGCATTTCATCATAATCGGTTTAGGAAGAGCCAAGTTCCATTCTACCTTGCCATATTCCAAAAATATATACAAAAATCATTTTAGACTCCCGTTTGCATCGTTGATGTCAAATTTCACTACAATCCGTGAAGAAATAGTCAGTTCCGTCCTAAAATCATTTTAGAGTAGCTAAGTTATATCCTACTTGGCCATATCCCAGAACTTCATTCAAAAATCGTTTTAGAATCCCATTTCCAACACACATGCCAAATTTCATCATAATTCAGGCACTACTTGGCCATATTCCAGAACTTTATCGAAAAATCATATTAGTATCTCATTTCCATCACGGATGTCAAATTTCACTAAGATCCGTTAAGAAATAGATGAGTTTCATCCAGATTGGCCATACATATAATTTGATAAAGGTTAAATTCGAAATGTAAAAGGTTAAAGTGAAGTGTAATACCTGTATCAAATAGGCAACCAAATGTCCATCGGGGAAAATTTTCGAAATCGACATCAACCGTAGGAATTGAATAATTCGAAATATATGGTGCTTCCATTACAGAGCAACACCTAGTCGAAGAAATTCAACGCGTGCTATAATTGTTGTAATCGCGAACACCATTTTGATTCATCTTCCCAGAACCTAGAACCAGAGTTTTCTTTTACATGTGTGGTCGAAAAAACGTATTATCCCCATAGTAGAAGTCAAACTTCTTTTTCGAATACAATTAAGACACAATTCACATATTGTTATTTTGCCAATGTCTGTTCCTCTGTCATCCACACAGCTGAGGATGGTCGGTCACATTTCACTAGTCAGGTTATTGGGCTTTTTAAAGACAAATAAACTCCAAAATGAAGACGTATTCTTGAAGCATAGAACTACCCAAATATTATTATCCAACAACGGGCCACAGTTTTTATCATATGATTTTAAGATATTTATGGAGGGTAATAAAATGAAACACTGGCGAAACACACATTACCACTCTGAATTCAATCCGGCTGACTGGATCAACTGAATAGTTTTGATTTCTCTGAGAGCTTATGTAGGAAAGAACCACACCAATTGGGATACCTCCCTTCACCAATTGTGATACCCCCCTTCAAACATGAAACAATCCGTTTTACGCTATATTTTAGCAATTTCGGCCGTGAAATCGAACATTCCCAATATTTCGATCCAGAAAAAAGACGTTGAGACTGTAACTTAGATCAGAAACAACAGCTTTTATCGTAATAATTAATTATAATAATTAAAGAATAATTGACAAAATTTTAATTTTTTCCGTTCTAATTTTTCGGCGCCCAGTTAAGCTGCACCATTTACACAATTATTTTTTTTAATTATACACAAAATTTTACCATTCTAAATTTAGATCCAAATAAGCGACGTCCAATTTTAATTTTCTAAAATAAACTTTATTTCGAGAATTATTAAGAAAACTTAGAAATATTTCAAACATTTGAGTAACAAATTTAGTCATTGTAAATAAAATTTTATTTTTGGTTTTGTATAAAAGCACCGACCTTCTAAATTTATATTTTTATTTTGTTGTGCTAATTATAATGCAAGTGAAATAATTAAATGTGAAAGCTTCTGAAAATGTAGAGCATATTTATAAATTATTGGTTTGGTTTCATGTCATCGTGTTATATAAAATGTAATAAATAAATATTTTATAATAAAAATTGCGTGCCAACATATTTTTTATTTAAAAGCGCTCTCCAGCTTAATACGATTGTAGAATTTTAGTAATTAAATTAATTATTCAAAAACTTAATTTTGAAAAAATATTATTAATTTTCTCATTTCTAATTAGTGGAGAATTTGAAGTATTAATTAGTAATTGTGCTATACAATAGAACTTATTTAGTTCTATCCATTTTTCGATATACTATACAATTAAGCTAGGTTTGCTCAACACTAATATTTTTCCTAAACGCGACATTTATCTTAAGCCGCAAAATGTAAAATAAATTTAAATTTATTTAATTATAAAAACCACAAAATTTGCATACATAATTAACATTTTCCAAAAATTTCCAACCCATACTTCTAATTTAACACACAAATTGATTAACCCTACCTTATAATTTTATTTAGATAAGCTTTAAAATATTTTGTTGGTATCCACCGTATAAATACCTTAAAGGAAAAACTCTTTGAAGAATTTATGTAATTTTGGTATTAAGTAATCTTACACGATCAAACGAACTTATTTACTGAAAATATACTTAAAGGCTTTAAATATTTTGCTGGCCCTATCACCAATTTCCTGGATATAAAATAACTAAGGGGTAATTGTTTTGAAATTCACAGTATTTTAAATCTATTGTTTACTATTTACGTCTGCCTATTGTTTAGGATGTACCAGCAAAAAAATAAAAATAAAAAAGTTTTTATGTAGATTAAGTAGATTTTTATATTCGAAGAAATTTGATATCTACAACTATGTCTACATCTTTTCAGTTTAAAGTACGATTAAACTGATATTTCCTGGTCTGATTACCCCATCACACATCTAAAATCCTTTGTTGGAGCGCAGGATAGTATTAAGGCAATGTGCAAGTTGTTTACTATGAAATAATTTGGGGTTGGCTAAATTCTCAAAATAGATTACGTAGAAATGAACAAACAATTAAACAAAAATGTTCTATTTTCATAAAAAGTTGTACACAGCTCGGAGCTTTTTCTGTATTTGTTTAAAACGAAATTGAAAATATTTATTATTAAAATCTGCTACATAAAATATTATCATTAAATTTTAATAATAATTAACTAGAACTTTTCGTATTTTCTTTTTGATTTTGTATCTATCCATAAATAAAGAGCTCAAAGGTAATTTGCTTTTATAAAGAGTTTTTGAAAATGTAGTAAAATTATGAAAATGTAATCCGTAAAATTTTTGCAAAAGCTCTTAATTATAATTAAAATGTTCAAATTTATGCTTAAATCAACTTTATTAGTTTAATTATTTTATTCCAAAATAAGAGAATAGTAACAAACATATATAAGAATTTTTTTGAAATACACCGTTCACCAAAGATTTTGGGTGGTATTTGAGGAAGAGAAATCATCAAAATATTTTCGTATACTTAAACAGGTTTATTTTTATTATGTTTACTTCGCTCGGCTTGCCACCAAATCAACACGGATACTTATTGATTATTATTTTTTCAACGTAAAGGGAAGGCGGAACTTAAAATAAGGAATAATGTACAATAAGAAATGTTTACATTTTGGCCTTGAATTTTTTCCTTGAATTTGGTTTACAACAAAAATTCAGTTATCGTCGGTAGTACAGTTAGTAGAGCTTTCAATAAAATTTGTGATTTATTGGAAAAAGAAATAAAAATTAATTTAAGGGGCGGGGGGGGGGGGGGTCGGAACATTTTTTAATATTAAATCTTAGAAGAAATTTGATGAAGAATTTCGTTGTAGATATAGATTTTGTAGGTCTATCTTTTTTTATATTGTTGGCATAATTAAAAGAGATTTGTGTCATACTGATATGCGAGGTCTTAGTCTTTGTGTCGAGGATCAGTTATTGGTAGCGTTGAGATACTACGGTACCAACAGTTTTCAAAATGTTATAGGCAATTTAGCCGGTATTAGCACATCAACCGTTTGTAGCACCGTAAACAAATTTAATCAAATTTTGGCTTGTAACTTTCACAAGTTCGTCAAAATGCCAACGGCGGAGGAACAGCAAAACACTGCTGTAGAGTTTTAGTTGAATATTGGTATTCCAAGAGTTTTGGGGCTGATAGATGGAACACACATTCCAATATAAAGTTTCACCCGGTGGAGTTAACCCTGAACTTTTCCGGAATAGAAAGGGGTGGTTTTCCATAAACTGCCAGGTCATGTGTGACGCTGATTTTAAAATAATTGACTTGACTGCTAGGTATTTATGTTCAAATCGTTGAAATGTCTGCGTAATATTAACATTTGATTTTATTTTTAATTTAGATGTCATGGATCAGCACATGACCAAATCATTTTTAATTTTTCGTTGTTGAAAATTATATTAGAAAACGGAGAGTTTGGCAACCGATTTTTGCTTGGTGATAGTGGATATTCCAACAAAAATTACCTGTTGACTCCAATACGAAACTTCTGTACCGAGATAGAAAAAATATACAATATGAAGCACAAAAGCACGAGAAATTTGGTGGAAAGATGTATTGGGATTTGGAAACGGCGTTTTCTGAACCGAAGATAGAGGTTCCTCTTATTTATAACGGACCAGTAACAATTGCCCGTAATGCGATGGAAAGTTTTCCTGATGACAGAACAAGAAAAATAATAATTCAAAACTTATAATCAAATTTAATTAAATATGTATTTAAATAAAATAATTCTAATTATTTTCTTTGTATCTTTTTTTGTTATAATATTTAATTTTTGTGTTAAGGTATTCCAGTTTTAATTTTTCAGTTTTAATAATTTCACACATAACTTGATTTTTTAAGTTTTCAGACTTGGATATCCTAGAAGTACGCGATTTTATTACGTTCGATCTGGAATTCTCAGAAGATGATGGCTGGGGTGTTGTGGTGGGAATTGGTAACGTTGTTTCATTTAAGTTACAAGATTCCGGATTGCTCTAAATCGTTATTTCAAGCATTTCGACTTCGAAATACTCGTCGTTTACATCATCGTCCTGAAACAAACAAAATATTGACGCAATGCTTTGATGAAGTGAATTAATATTATACATATTATAAATCACGTACTTCAAATAATACATCTAAGGAATCAATATTTTGAAGTGGGCGAACAGAAGCTTGCACATAAGAATATAGAGGATTTGATTCACTCAATTTGACTTTGTAAGGGCCACCGCCCGTTTTGAACCTTTCACCGTTTTCTTCCGCTATTTGTTTTCTAAATTCACCTAATTTGTTTCTGAAAGTATTGCGTAGCTGTGTTTCACTTTTTTTATTAATATTTTGTGAATTATAAGCTATTGTAACTTTTTTCCAGGTTTCATTTTTCAATCTGTTAGAAACCGCGTCGGTTTTTTACACATCAATATTTTTTTATATTTTTCTACACAGGAGAATAAAATTTCAATTTCTGAATTTGACATTTTCTTCTTTGTTGAGTCCATTTTTTAATAATTAACGTTCTTTTATAAAAATGTCTCGTTTGTATGATACACCACATTTGAAATGTCAAAAACAAAAACCAATTTTTTTAGTCTATGATTCAGTCACCAAAACAGAGGAGTAGATAAAACAGAGGATAAAAAAAATCCGCCGATTACTTTTCTTGTTTATTGTCGTTCATAAAATGCAAACGACGATTAATCCGAGAATTAATGTTCCATCCGCGTTCATAAAATTGGGCCTTAGAGAGACGAAACCGCTTTAGTTTGGCGTCGTTCGTCTAACCATACAGTTGTAAACAGAAAATAAAACAGTATTTTAATCCCAAACAACCTGAAAATGTCGAAAATTCTTTCACCAGCAAGTCGGCAAAAAAACTGAAAATTGATGACGTGTTCAGCGTACCAGAGAACAGAATGTTCAATATAAAATTATAGACTTTATGTTAGTGTTTAAGACAATTTCTAATTGCGTGACGTGTTCCAATATTATAGATAAAAATAGGACAGGCGTTAGGTCTTGTAAGATGTATTAAATTTTGTGATCTAATGGCGTTATCGTGCAGTTTTCTATGTCAAACAGTCTACGATTCTTGCATCGACAAAATACTTGAATGTGTCCGTACCTTGCAGGTAAACTTTTTTCCTTTGCTGCGAAAACCGAAAAAAGTGAAATGCGTGCAGAAACTCATATTGATTCATCAGATTTCGCTGTCTCAAGTGATGGTACATGGAAAAAACGCGGATTTACTTCCTTATTCGGCAAAAATTCTCTCACAAGATACTACGCTGGTAAAGTCTTGGATGTTTTTTGCAAAATTGGTTACTGTAATCAATGCGATTTCTGGAAAAAAAATTTGCCACAGCAGAATATGAAGAGTAGTATCAAAAACATATTGAAAATAATAAATGAACTGCAAATCACGATTTACCATTTGGTAATATGGAAGTGGAAGCAATAGACAAGATGTTTGTACCGTTCGATGTTGAAAGGCCGAATGTCGAAAGGACGAACACGGAAAGGCCGATAGGGTCGGAAGGCCGAATGTCGAAAGGCCGAATGTTGTATGGCCGAATGTGCCGAAAGGCCGAATGTCTAATGGCCGATTAGGTCGAAAGGCCGAAAGTATTAAAAGACCAAACGTCTAAAGGCCGAATGGGTCGAAAGGCCAAATGAATCGAATGGCCGAACGTGTGCAAAGGCCGAATGGGTTCCTTCAATTGATTGTAAGAATCAATATTTAAAGCCCTTGAATTCCTGTGTATATATCATATTAACCCTATTCCTACTGAAAAGTTACTTTTAGACACATTTAAAGTTTAAACTGACGTTACTTACAAAATATTTTATTTTATATTCTGCACCTTTATTGTATTCCTCAAAAAATTGAGTTTGTATTCAAAAAGCATTTATTTATTTTTAATTATTTCCCTTTAAATTTAAAATTTGAGTTATTTTAATTAAATTTTCATTTGTGTACAAAAGTCACATCTCAGTAGGTTGTGTCAGTAAATTCACTCAGTAGGAATAGGGTTGATGTTTATTTCTTTTCCTCTTCCTTCATGAAAAATTAAAACCTATTTCGACAAAAACGGCCCTTCGACATTCGGCCTTTCGACACAATCGGTCTTTCCGACATTCGGCATTCCGACCTATTCGACCTTTCGAAATTCGACTTTTTGATATTCGGCCTTTCGACTCTTTCGCCCTTTCGATATTCGGCCTTTCGACACATTCGGCCTTTCGACATTCGGCCTTTCGGCTCTATTCCATAAATACAGGGTGAAGTATAATAATTATATCGGAGACGGTAACGCTAAAGTTTATGCAAAAATAATTGATGCGCAACCGTTTGGGAAAGATTATCAAAAAAATAAAAAGGAGCGTGTTGGACATGTTCAAAAAAGAATGGGGTCACGTTTGTGCGAATTAGTATAAAATACCGTTGAAGAAAAGGGGGTAAAAGGTAAAACAATAAAAAAAAAATTCTTTCCGGTAAAGGTCGGCTAACGGCAAAACTTATAGAAAAGTTGACCATTTATAATAGACCGCTCAGCATATTCAAAACGCGAGGTAATCGTCAATTGGCAAATGTCATTTGATACGGCGCCAGAGTCTCCTATGCTGCCAACATGAGTATACTTTTCAGCTCTACAATATTCAACATTTGCGTGAATCGCTCAGTGACAAAATTTGTGGTGGTACAGCAGTCCAATAATACTTGACAAGGTATTCTTAGGCCAGTGGTACTTAGAACATTCACTGTTGCCGTTGCCAAAATAGCTGGTTGATCTCCTATAAATTTTGAAATGAAAAATGCCTTTTGAGTAGCCGTCGCACTCGAAGATGCAGTATTCTCGAGATTTACATCTGGCATACCAACATGAGTTAAGACATGATGTCTTCTTCCGCATTTGTCACAGCGAGGAGCTTTACAGATGCATAAATTGTATTGTTTTACCTCTTCGTATCTCTGTCTCGGGTTTAATGCAATAAATTTGTGAGCAATATTGCAATGTGTGATTTTCGCCTTCGCATTTTGAACAAACTGGCTACGAACCGGTTACAATGAACAAAGAATTTGAGCTTTTTTCAGCAAGATTTCCTCGAAGCATTGCCGGAGATGACGACTGGACAGATTTTTGTGACTGTTTCTTGTTCTAATCAATTTTTTCTATGATGTGAAATTCTTCCCATCTCGAAATAGCTTTGATCGTAGACTCCTCCTATGATGACGGTGTTGTACCAAGCTTTGATAATATCAAGCAGATCAAAATATTGTCAGCAAGTTCATCTTTACTGCCCAAGGACAACAAGGCACGATGATGGGCGGAAATCTTGTCTATCATATCTTGGAGACCCGTCGCTGATTCCTTTGTAATCGCTTGCACATGAAGAATTTCTGCCTATCGTTTTCAAAGAGACAATATTAAAGAAAGCGAAAACGCTTAACATCAGTGAGCTCACTCTCCTCAATAACCATGGACTGGAACTCATTTTTAAAAAATTTAAAGGGTCGAAACCCAAATCACTTCCGAAATTATCTTTTTAAGTCAATCTTCAGCTTAACTTTCAACTCAATTTACAACTCAACCTCTATCTCAATCGCAATGGAATCCCAAACGCAATCACCAAATTAACGGACAACCCAGCCATCAATTAAATCACCAAATCAATCCTAAATCAACTTTCAAATCAAACCTTAAATAATTTCCCAGCCGAACAACTCTCACCCTAATGCAAGCTAATTAAATCCTAATTCTAGGTCAAATCAACTTAGCTCGACCCAAACCTCAACCCTCTGCTCAAATCCATACTTATTTTCCAACTTAATTCCCAATTTCGATTCGAAAGCTAGATGCGTGTATGAACTCAACCCAATCTAACCTCCTACTAAACCCTAAATTCCACCGCAAGCTTTGATTTAAAATGTGTACGATTTCATCATTAGAAAGATTACGAAATCTTCGGGAAACTTCATCATTAGAAAGATTACCAAAATAGAAAGCGTTTTCAAAAATATATTGCAACGTATCCAAATTCAACTTATTATTATTTGCAAGGAAACCTGAACCAAAATATTCATTAAACTCTTCGGGAGTTATATTAGATTTCGAGTCAGTACAAGGAGAATGAATGTAAGCCTTAACATTTTTCCAGAATAATTTACATGGGATGTTTTTGTTAAAACGATCATTGAAAAAATGGCGTTTTGTGGACTTAATCATATTATTTACTTTATTTCTAAATCTGATATACTACCTTGATCAACAAGTTCCCGGAATAACCACCGTGTGGTGCTCCCATCGTTCCGATTTGAGTTCTGTTTTTTTTGTTGAGTTGATACATCCGTTGTTGATATTCCCTCTAAATCTTAGCGTGAAAGCTTGACATTTGCAAAAGTTACGTAGTCAAGAGTACATCAGGGAGCCAAATCAGGTGAATTCGGTGACTGTTGGTGCAAAATCCACGAGTTTTCTGCCCACAATTCTGGTCTCTTTCGGCGAATTGCTTAATGCAAAGGTCTCATAACGCCCAAATAATACTCTTTGTTTACGGTCTGGCCTTCTGGCTAAAATTCATGACGCACTACACCGTTGTAATCCATGAAAACCGTGATCATTGCCTTCTTTTTTGACTGAAAATGACGTGGTTTTTTTTTGGTGAACGCTATTCACTTGCCTGATGTCTGGATTGCGTGTCGTACTCATAAACCCACGTATCGTCTCCAGTAATGATCCTTTTGATGAATGTGGGATCGGATTCAGCCTCGCAAATCATGTCTAAAATTGTAAATAATCGCCAACACACACACAGAGATAGATGTACTCTTGACTACGTAACTTTTGCAAATGTCAATCTATGACGCTAAGATTTAGAGGGAATATCAACAACAGATGTACCAACTTAACAAAGAAAACAGAACTCAAATCGGAACGATGGGAGCGCCACACGGTGGTTATTCCGTGAACTTGTTGATCAAGGTAGTATTCTGAGCGATTGAATTCAGTTTTATTTTGTTTCCAGTTCCCGTAAAGAATATCACGAATATTTCGTTACTCCTGAGAATTTCATTACCAAAGTTAATCTCATTTAATCGAGGTTTCACTAAGTACTTTCGAAGTGGTGCAAAAATGTTACGTAAATCCAATAAAAAAGCATTAAAAATTGATAGTTGCTTATTTATATCGCATAACGAATAAAGGCTATTCCAGTCTAAAGAACTGGCAGCCATAAATAAAGCATCCCTGTCAATATTACGAAAGTCTCTTACAAAATTAAATTACATGTTTGCCTTATAATTCCCAGTATAAAAGGCATAGGAACCATAAATCAAATCGTGGGTAGTAGCAATTCTGGAGACCGAGATTTGCGTGAAAGTACCAAAATTGGCAGGATAATTATCAAATGCTAAATCAATAAAAGTAGTGGCCTCTTTTGAAATTAAGTTAAGAAGTTAAGACCAAAAGAAGATGTAAATGATTTGAATTTTTTTGACCTTTGGTTTAGTACTAAGACAATAACAATTAAAATCCTGAATTTAGACATAATATCATCCAAGATAATTTCAAGATTATTGATAAATTCTATTTGGGGTGGCCAATAAATCACTCCTTTAACTTATTTATTATATTGATTACCAATTTCTATGAACATAATACGAGTATCAATTTGGGAATTACTCACATTGCTATTTACAATTTTTTGATTCAATTTTTTTCTAATGTAAATAGCGACACCACCACCTCACCAACCCACCCGGTCTTTACGAAGTAAGGTAAAACCATCAAGCTGACACAGTAATTGCATGAAATTGATCATCTTTCATAATTAGTTTAAATTCATCGAAGTTAGCAACCAGACTACCAGGATTTAGATGGCAAAAGTTAAATGCACAATCATTATTGGGGAGCGAAAACTTCATCATTATTGCAAAATCATTGCCAGCCAAGTTCCATCATATCTGGCCATATTCCAGAACTTTATCCAAAAACCATTTTAGAATTCAATTTCCAGAGAAATAGGCAAGTTCTATCATACTTATCCAAAAATCATTTTAGAATCCCATTTCCATAGCGGGTGTCAAATTTCATTAAAATCCGTTAAGAAATAGATAAATTATTTTACATCCTAATTGGCCATTCATATAATTTGCTAACGGTTCAATTTGAAATGTAAAAGGTTCAGTTTGAGGTTTAAGATATTAACAGCGCCCTTTGTTAAGTCTTAAACAATATTTTTGTACAGTTTAGTTGAAATCGGTCAAGGCGTGTGGATTTGTTCAAATATCATCCAGCTCAACTCCAACTCAACTTCAACTCAAGCCGCAAATTGACCCTTAACTTAACCTTCAACTCAGCTCCAAACATAATGCCAACTCAATATTCAAACCAGTATATTGTGACGGTGACACCTAGGGTGTAATAGAATAAGTTAAATTAATAGCTCAATATTTTACTGTACTAAAATGGAATTTTCCATGATGAAACTGTTCTAAATGTTTCTACACTATTCTTACTGGAAACGTCATAAACATTCTAGAAACTTGGTTTGTGTATATAAAAAGGTGAACAAGATCGAATTAAAATTATTAGTATTTGGTATTTTATTATTATAAAGTGTTTTAGTGCGAAATAAAAATTATAAGTGATCAGTAAAATTGTGGGAATATTGAAATAAAGTGATTTTATGAATTATTGTTAAAAAAATTGTGTTGTAATAATTCTTGTGTTTCATAAATAAATCTGTTGGTGATAAATTTAATTGATTTTGTTTTATTCACAATCCAGTGATACGAACCTTGATTGATAAGGCAAAAACTTAACAATATATAAAATATTGGTAAATATTTCTATAAACAGGTGTTTTGGGTTAATCCGTTTGGTAGATACCCCACCCTCTTGACGTACAGATTCCAAAAGATTTTCAAATCTCCGCCTTGACAATAGAAACAGATTGGTGTAAAAAATTCTAATTCGGACAAGCTGTTCGAGATGTCTCGAGCTGATCTCGAGATACCATGGGTACAGACATCCAGATTGATGGACGAACAGGTTTTTTTTTTTGCTTTTTTAGGCTCAGGGTCTTTCAAAACGTTGAGAAAAGTGGTTTTGGACCAACCAAATTTTTGGTCTTTTTTGACAGGATTTCAATACTATGGTCTTTTTAGACCAAAGTCAATCGTGTCAGTCGTGGTCATTTTCAGAAAATTTGGGGAAGTTTCACAGGCCTGCTTGTCATAACATTCGTCGTGTTTTTAGGATCGACTGGCTGACGTGGATTTGGTTTTTTTCCTCGATATACCCAGTCAATGTTGCCTTGATGGATACGTATTGAAATTCAAACATTCATAAAGTATCTTGAACAGTCTCCTCGTCTTCAACTCATGTTTGGATACCCTCTTCATCCAATTGACTTTGACAGTCCATGTATTTGTTGTAGTGACTCTCAACTAAACCGAAATTAACGGACAACACTTTTGACTTTTTTTAATAATTTGTTTCGAACGGTTGTCTTTTTTGCCTTACTCATCGTTGCAATATTCCGGAAAAATAGATAAAAAACAAATGATTAATAAACGCTTGCTATTGAGATGTATTATCTCGTACCAGCAAACATATTTTTATCACCTGGGCGAAAATCCATATATGTAAATATCGATGTTTTCACGCGATTCAAGGTCAGCACAACAATTACAATAACGGTATTGTACTTTAAACACAAGCAATCGGATTTCTGAATAAACAGCGTTATATGCTTCCCGAAAGTCTTGATGTATAGCGGGAACAAATTCTTCACAATACCGTTTCCGTTAAATTATTCTCTAGCTAGATGAGAGTTTCGTAAATCTTGACACGGACGAGAATAATAAACAATAAAAAAAAAGAAAACCAACAAGCTAAATGTGTTTCTATAAATTTTCGATCGAACCACAACGTTAGACCGTTAACACACTTTTTACAATTTTTTTTTCATGCACCGTAACTTATTTTTCGACTCTGTGATAACTGCACAATTTGGCTTTTAATAGGGAACCACTGACCTAATAACACGTTGTAGGCCCAAATAATGATATAATTTTTTTTAATGAGGTCGATACCAGAGTTGAGAGCTTACTCACTCGACAAACCAAAAATAAATATTTATAAAAGTAGCTGTTATAAGGGGCAACATTTTTAATGTACCAGTTCCAAGAGATAAGTTCTATAAATCGGTCAATTCAATTCATGAGTACAACATGGATTTATTATTTTGCAATTGGGGCAATCTAATTGCAACGTAAATTGTTTGTTGTACTCATGCCAAACAAATACGAAAAAATGACACAGTGAAAAGTGTAGAATTGTAACTAAGCAAGAAATTATACCAAGTAATTTCATGACGCATTGTTGTAATTTGACATACATAAAGCAGAGCCTACTCTATAAATAAGAGCCTCCACATTGACTGTATTTTTTACTAAGCTTAAAATAAAGTACATAAAATTTTTTCTTTACTATGAAACTATATGGGAAAACGATTGTTTTCATTTACATTTTTAGTCTATAAGAAATATGAGCTTTTACATTATTTTTATACGAAAATGTTCATAAAATATGTAATTTTATTTGATTGAAAAATCGAATCATGAAAATGTTTATTTCTTAGTGAAAATCCTCTTGGAATATAAACTATTGCTAAACTTTTTTGGAATGTTGTTGTTGTAAAATACGTCATAACATTAAATTTATTAACAATTATAACCATCTCTTTTTAGTCTCTTTCTAAAAGCAATTGCCACATGACAAAAATCTACCCGAATACAGATTCATATCATGTAGCAATGCTTTATTAACGACTTTTGTTTAAACCATAGATGTCGCATACAATGAAAAACTTATAAAAAGAATCAAATAGGTGATCGAACCGGTCGGATTCTAAAATCGGTCTGATTTTTGATTTGGTTAAACATATTTTTGTGGCTTCCCTTTATAGTAATAATTAAATTGTAATAAAAATTAATTTAATATAATTTTTTTATAAATTTACTAAAATTAAACCATTGCTTTGAAAGAAAGTATGGTAATTTTTCGTAAAAAGTTTTCTTTCAAATCGTTTACTCAGCCCGAATCCCTGTTGTTTTTAATTGTGTGTTAAGTGACATCTAGGAATGGGAATAATAAGTAAGAGCTATTTTATTTTATACACCGCTCTCAAATGTTATGACAATTCAAATATTCTAAACAAAAACTTATTTTGAATCGGTCATTAATTTTTGGGAATAAAAATCGATGCCAAATATTAATCATGTTGTATTTATTTTCAGCTGTGTCTTAATTTAAATACAATAATATTTTTAATACTTGAGAAATAAATAAGGCATTTATATTACAGTTAATGTTTGTTGGTTATGTCTAGGCTTAGGATTTTTATGCGCCAAAAAATGAAAAATATGTACTTAAAATATGTGCTTAAAAAGAAGAAATATGCAAGTAAAATAACAAAATATGTGATTAAAAATGTAAAAATATTTCGAAAAAACAAAAAGCACACTTTAGTAAAATATTTTTATCAGTAAATACATGTAGGTACTTTATACCTAAATGTACATATAATCAATATTTTACAAATAAATTATTTTTAAATAGTAAAATCAGGGGACTATTTGTGAATTCGATTCGAACGTATTAGATTCTTCGATTTTAAGAATCGTATTTGATTTAAATAAGAAACGAACGAATCTGATTTAATAAATACAAATCGTATTCTTCTAAATATTATTTACGCCTAGTTTGCATTCAAAGAAAATGACATTTTTTCTTCAACACATGTGATTGAGGCATGTTTAAAGGTAAACATTTCAGATACCTGGAGTCGTTCCATCTAATTTTTAATTAGTTCATCGACAGCTCCACTAATTGCTTCAACTGCCCTATTAGCTTCCAGAAACAAGTTTAATTGGTTCACTAATCTTTTACTTGAGGACTCTTTCTATTGTCTTGGTTAAATGGCTATAATTGCCAGTTATGTAAGCCAAATCATTTTCAAAGTTGATTAATCTAATATTGTCTATTTGTCTTAGCAGTTTAAATATAAGTAGAATCTTCGTCGTTTAGTTCCAAAAAATTTTTTTTAATGTTTTCGATATTTTCGAAATTTTCTTTCAAAGAATGCAAACTTTTAACGCAAACTCTGTGTAATCCATGAACTACACATAAAAAGCAACATCTTTGAACCTCTCGAATTTTTCTCTTAATAGTTTGACAGAGTCGTCGAACAACCGGGCGTTTATTGAATGGTTGGTTTTGTCGAATAAGGCAACGTTTAATACAAATTTTTATTTGGCTGCCGGTTCATCGAGATCCAATATCCCTACTAACACATTGGTTCCATAACGTCCCGGGGGCTCTTCCTGAATACGATACGGATTCGAATGTGTAAGATTCATATTTGATTTAAAAAAGAATCGAGTGAATCTGATTTGATTCAAGTAGGAATGTTATACTTACGTATTCGTATCGTATTCAGGAATAGCCCAGCATTATCCGTAGTTTATCGAATGAAATCCACAAATATTTATTTTATGTTACTAGCTGTACTTCGCTAATTTCTTTGTCTTATAGTGCTTTAATATATCGTTTTCTTACCGTTGATTCGTGCTGTATAATTTGTTTGGCATATTATTTTAGAAACGACGAAGACACTTTGTTATTTAATTTCGCCAATGACCATAAACAAATGCTCGTTGAATTTCGAATAACTCGAGCTAGTCACATTCTTAAAAAAAATCTTTTTTGTGTTTCTTACTCTTGACGTGCTGGTTCACAAGAGATTTTTGTTACATCGTCACCGATTTTTCACATAATTTGCAGCACAACATTGCCCCATCTTTCTTGGAAACATTACGTTATTCTTAAACACTAAATTTTGCTTTACTATTAAAGCGTTGTTTTACTTTCGGCATCTTAAAAATAATTGAATTCCTGCTTGTTTTAAAAACACACGTGAAGTAATTATCGATGCATCAATTAAATTAAAAATAAATTTATTTTTGGTAGCGAGTAGCGACAACTAATAGTTAATATTATCTACAGTGGCATATTGAATTAGGAACTGTTCAAGTTGTTAAATTGAATAGCATACATGCAGGCGATTTAAAGTGCTTCATAAGAAGAATTTCATAATCTTTATTATCTGTAATAGAATATTCGTTAATTGCTAAAATGTTTAGTAAAATATGTATTTATGGATAAATTTTGTGCTAACATACGAACATATGTAAAAATATGTATTTATTCGGAAAAATGTAAATATATGTTGTAACAAATATGGCTCATTTTGCTCGAAAATGTCTGATTCGTAAAACATTCGTTTCCAATTTTCTTTACATTAACCCAAAAAAAAGATGTATTTACATAAGAATCCGAAGCCTAGTATGTCGTTTATTTGTGATGCATAACAATCTGGGTTGATTTGATTTTTTTGATTTCTTCGCGCTCAATGCATATTATTATAATTTTTTCTCTTTGACTCTCTTTGATTTATTTTAATTTTGGCTGTTCAACGTATTGTCTTTTTTTACCATTGATTTTAGTTGTGAATAAGTGATGACGTCATTAAATAGAATATTCTCTTTTAATACATATTGTTGTTGTTGTAGAACGTTTTTTAATTTAATTCCTTTATTTTCTTTTGATTATATCTGGAAAATGGGGAAGTTTGAAAATTTGTACTTTAAATGAGTTAGTCATTGAGTTGTTTATTAGTGATTTCAGAAAAAATTATTTATCTAGGTTTAATCTTTAATTCATATTTTTTCGTCAATCGAAATCGCGTTTTTTCATACAAACTCTATGAAAATAAATTATTTTTTAGTGTTTCTATGTCCTTTATTTTAAGTTCATTTTTTACATGCCGGCTCTATTCATATCAAGATGGTTCTGCATAAAGTGTGACATCCCCCTTTTTTTATGTGAAGTTTTTAAAACAACAAACGTTATGATTGTTGGTTGTAAAAATTATATGAAACACAACTGGGCTTCTGAGTTCGTCCGGATTTTGCAATTAAAAACACTGTGTACTTTTACTTCACCCGACTTCAATTTATTTCACTTTACTACATACACTTTAATAATCTCTTTTACTTTACTGTCTTAAATCTGTCCGCTTGTTACTGGTGGGAGATATGACAACAGATTTATTTCACTTGTTACACGATTTAAAATACACCAAAAACTGTTCTGTGTTTGCCATCGGTGGTGTTTATATACCAGTTTAATACTGCTCCCGAAATTTCCTTTATTGTGTTTCATAAATCATCTTCAGTCTTGTGTATTCTGCTTATGACCCATAATCATCTGGAAATATCGCTTATGGATGGTCATAATCATTATCTTTCATTATTGTCGGTGGGCCGTGTATATGTATTTGTGTTGCTGTTCATTTTAATCATCAATCACTCAACCATGCCTCCCGTTGTATGCTATATCTAGGACTTTCTTGTTTTTACCAGATCATTATGCATTTGTGCGTTGGTGTACAAACATGTTTCGATGTCCACAATAAATAATTGTAATCAAAACATCGGCTTCGACAAGCATCGAACCATCTGAGCTATCGCTGTTCATAATGTGACCTTGTTGTATGATGGTCATAATCGTCACAATAGGTTTAAATTTGTTTTTTTGTTTAGAGCAATATAAAAAAGGTACAATTTTGTATTTGATTGATTTTATCGGTGTACTCGTGTAAGTTTTTTTAATTCAACTAAAATATTTGAATTAACTTTATCAATTTTATAGTTTATTTCTTGTTTCTTTGTGTCTTTTAAAACTCTGAGATAAGGAAATTCGTTTATTGGTATTGTTAAGTGGCAGAAGGTTGAGGTAAGTGAACTGTATGTTGTCTTTTTTATTCTATTTTTTTTTATTAAAAATAAGGTAGGTTATGATAGTCATTTTGGTTCTTCTCTCTTAATTTCATTCCATTGAGTCACATGGCTGACTCAGTGGCATAACTTGCATGTAAATTTTTTTTTTATCCATCAGGGTTGTCCTATCCCGCTCTAAACATTAAATATACGAATACAACAAGGTCCTAATCATCCCTCACCAAACCCCCACGCCACCCTGCTGAGCTAGCCGTGGTGAGTAAGGTGATGTGTGGACAAATTCTATGTGACAGTGAGGGGTGGATGTTTCTACCGCTAACCTTACAGTAACAAAGTGGCACCCAGAAAGAGGCCAAAATTCGCCTCCAGTTATTTATAAGTGCGGCACCACTCTTACAAAGTAGTGGCCAAACGGGCCGATAACATCCGACCCAAAATTGTTGTGTTACTTTATTCAAAGTTATTTTATTTGTTATTTGTTTTGCAAATTTTTTTTTTTTCTTATTTTTTACGCTAAGTGTTTTTCAATTAGACGATAGTTAGTTGACGTGAGTACGGCTGCGTCTTAGCCTGACCAAATGGTCATGGTCATATTCATGTTGAGGAAACTTATATTCTATGGATAGAGTCGCTGGATCCATGATTACTCAGTCGTTTGTGGCATTTCCCAACCCACACATCATGGAAGCGACAGTAACACAGATTGTCTATTAAGTTGAAATTTTTATGTTTAATTCGGGAGTATCCTAGTTTTCAGTGGTACGTTTTTGTCCGTATTAATGGATATTTTTCTGGCACGATCCAAGTGAGAGTGCTTGCACAACTTGAGTCATACTTTAAAAATGTCATTCCTCTGCGAATGATAATTTTGTTATACTAGACAAAGTTAACTTATAAAAATTTATAAATTTTTCTTTATGTTTTCTTAGTTACGAGTAAGTTCGCGTTATTTTTCACTTCTTTAAAAACAATTTAATTTTTCATCCCTCGGGATGGGTTTGCCAGTCATATTTAGTTTGATGTTCGTCCTGGGTGATCGGGACGAATGGGCAAATATTCGTCTCTAATGTGTATTGGTCTTAAGCAAATAAAATGTAGAAAAATAAGATTTAGGATATTTTCCAGAATTTAAAGTATTTTTCCAAGCTACAAGACATAATTTCTAATTATATTGTTGAAAACGAAATAGTCTACAAGGAATTTTCCATTATATTTTGGATATTCTAAATAACTTTTTAGTTTGGATAGGTATTACATTATTTAGATAAAACTCCTATTCGTTATTGGTACCCCACAATAAATATAGTAAGTTTAGACGAGTATGAGCTAAAACAATTCATCTAAAGCAATTTACCTAAAACCAATTCATCTAAACACAATTTACCTAAACCAATTTAACTAAAACTAATTTACCTAAAAACAATTTGTCTAAAAACAATTCGTCTAAACAATTTAACTATCGCCGTGTGCGAATCGGTTAAAAAGTTAAATATTTTAACTGTGGTAGAAATAAAAAAATTCACCTCATTTTTTAACAGTTTTGCTGTGCGAATTGCAACCGGTTAAAAAGTTAAAATTTTGACGTTTACATGTTTTCTATGCTCGTTCATTTGACACGGTTGTGAATAATATTCGATTTCTTTTTTAAATGAATAAAAGCTAAAATGAATTCAGATTGAAGTGTTTTGAATCAAAAACACCTCGAGTTAATTGCAAAACACTATAGGCAAAATAAAATTGTAAAGGTAATGATCATCATAATTAATATTATGTCAATAGAGTAATAAATATTAAATAATATATTTTTATTTTAGCGTCCAAAATATTTATAAATTTCCGTAGTATCAGCAACGATTGAGGCTATCCTAAATGGTAATAAAGTAGAGACAAAAAGATCATTGAGAATCAACCAAAAAATCTTTAAATTTATTTTGGCAATCATTAAATGAGTGTTAAAATGAGACATGTTGTTCATTTGCCAAGTGACGATGAATTTGAAGAAATTGGTAACAGGTTTTGTTCTCGGGCTAGAACACCAATATTTAAAACTGAGGTTGGAGCAATTGACGGATGCCACATCAGGATAAAGTGCCCCATGAAAAAACACGACGAATATATAAATTACAAAGGATTTTATTCCACTGTGCTTCAAGCTGTCGTTGATAGCAAGGGAATGTTTCGCAATTATTTTATTGGGTATCCCGGATTAGTACATGATACTCGAGTTTTATAAAACAGCCCGTTATACTGATTGAACACGTTTTCTCCCACAAATTTTTATTTATTAGGTGATGGTGGGTACCCATGCAAACTTCAACCGTGTGCTATAATAACACCGTACAAAAATCCAAACGAAAATCAACAGAAGTTCAACACGGCGCACAGCAAAGCGAGGAATGTAGTGGAATGCGCTTTCTAAATAATGAAAAGTCTGTGGCGAAACATTTTTTTCAAAGCGTTGGAGCAAAATATCAAAAATTGTGTGAAGATTAGCACAGTGGCTTGTATTTTGCACAATATATGCATTCTGGGAGATGATTTAAATCTTAATTTGTTAGAATCACACGATGATCCAGATAATTTTGATATCATTAATAGAAATAGAAATGATAGTAGTGAAGGAGTTAATTTAAGAGACTCGTTATTGGAAGAATTAATTTTAAATAGTGAATAATAAAACTTAATGGGGTTGAATTTGAATTCATTTATTCATTAAAATCCTTCGTACATTTTTGAATTTATTTTATTTTACTTAAATTTTTTACTCCGAATTTTCTGACTCCGAAATTAGTAAGCTCGATACGTCAATATCGGGAAATTGTTTTTGAACAATTTGTCCGAATATCGCTAACGCGGAGCTCACTTTGTTGCCAATTTTGCAACTTTCTTTTAGAAACACGTCTTCGGTTTTTAAGGTTCTACCTCGCGATCGACTGCTGTTTCTTGATGAAACGTTGGTTGATGATAGTGGTGTGGTGGATTGCACCGACACCGATTTCTTTTGTGTCAGTGACTAAAATAAATTACACAAAAAATAATTGTAAAAATAATTGTATTTTAGGTGAATATCGTTAGTGATTAACCTTGTATTTCCCAATTAACGCTTGCCATTGTTGACGGCGCAAGACAGGCGTTTTCTTCATTTTTAAACTTATTTTTCTATAATAATATATATACATATAAATATTTAATATATTTACAATAACAGGTGTATTAACACGGTAACCCTCGATTAACACGGTAATTACGTTCCGCCAAATTACCGTGTAACTCAAACCCGTGTTTATCGCGACTAATACAGTCGTCCCTCGATTAACACGGTACTTGATTAATGCGACGAAGCTTCTGTGCGTGTTAATCAAGACTTCGTCTCAATTCGTTGACCGTGTTAAATCAAATCCATGTTAATCAAGTACCGTGTTAATCGAGGGACAGGTGTAATTAAAACATTTACGGCCACGCATCCTTCTGATTAGCATTTTTTCCAGTAAACATATCATCGTACTGGAGTCTCAGTGCGATCAGCTTTTTTTCTCTTCTTCATTCCCTATATCGTAAAAACACAATACATAATATACATATCCTAAAATTAATATCGATTTTTTACTTAAATTTGTTATATGCGGTCATAACTTGACGCTTTCCTTTCGTTTTATTTATATTATCTTGATTATCCATTTTTTAACGTTATGTTCAATATACAAAATTTTTTAATTTAATTTCAAAGTACTGTACTACAGCAAAGACAAACCAACGAAAAACAACACAGTACAAAAAAAGTGAAGATATCGAATAATTATTATTAATCAATTTAATGAATACTTAAAATAAATATTTGAGAGCCCAAATTATTGTATTAAATTCAAACGATCACAAATGTCACAACAAGATAAAAATTTTAACTGGTCTGTGACCAGTTAAAATTTTTGACCGTTGTGAAGTTAGCACGTAAAGTTAGCACGAAAAATTTCAAAATGTATGCACGGCAATACTTTTAATCAAAGACTTAAACCAGTTTTTTTTTTATACGGATAGTTCTAAAAACAGCCTTACAAAATTTAAAAATAAAAAAATGTACAACAACTTATCGTAATAACCTAAATTAAAAAGTTTTACCCCAAAAAAAAAAATTCTTAGCAAAGCGCTAAGTCGACTGCAACACGAACAGAAAAACTGAAGTTAGTTCTTCCAATACAATTCCAAAATTATTGCATTATTTTGTTCATTATTTTGTTTTTATTTTCTTGACCGAATGTATAGTATTTTCAATTTCGACAAATAAAAAATAGTATATTGTATAACAAATTAAGAAGCCAAGTCATTGCAATACAAAAGGGAAATTTGCAGCCTGAGCGATAGAGAGGGCTGCAATCAGTTGAGTATTGCAATTATGCGTTTACACACGAGTTACAAACGCTATTTTTTCTACGATACAATAGTCCTGTAATAATTATAAATAATTAGCAACATAAAAAATTAAAAATTTGTAAGAATCAAGAAAATTAATAACTGAAACGTTCAGAATATAATTAAAACATTTGGGTTTTCATCACAAATCGTGTGACAATTGAGAAATCGTTGTGCAATGAAATTACAACACGATTTGTGCAAAGTATCCTTTTCTTGTATAATTTAATTTCAAAAATCATCAAAGAAAGCTTAGGTTACTTCATTATGGTAGAAAAATATATTTTTTCTCCAAACGTCTTAAAAGTAGCTTGTTTTAATACTATTATTGGGCATTAAAGTTGGCCTTTTTGTTACGATTAAAAAAATGTGAGTGTTGCTAGGCTGAACTTTTAATCCTAGGTGTAAATGCTCTTTTAACACTGTTTTCAATATTAAAAGTAAATGAGACGTCATAACTTGGTAAGATACACAAACAAAAAAAAAAGTCAAGGCCTCCTTAACTATACAAAATATTTCAATAAAATGTTCAATCTTGATTTTGATGGCAATAGGTTTAATACAATTTCCTTTGCTGTTTGAACCACATCCGGAGGTAAATTTGATAAATCTTCTGATTCACACATTTTGTTCGCAAGAAAAATATTATAATTATAGCTTGGCAGTTTGACACTTACAATAGTCAAACCAAACAAAAGTCATGATCTCCTTAGTTTCACAAAATATTTCAACAAAATTACTTTCAATTTTGAAATTTTAATTACATAATTTGTACTTACTTGTATAATTAGTTTATAATAAGCATTTCTTCGTTGAAGAAAAAATAGTATGTGTTATTCGGATTAAAAGTGACTTTGTTTGACTCGCAAATATTTGCTTTTGCTCGGCTACGCTGCGCTTCGCCTCGCATGCAAATATAATTGCTCGTCAAACAAAGTATCACTTTTAATCCTAATGACACAATGTACTATAATTGGCTGATAAAATGAAAATTTGATTGTTTTCATTGGAAAAAATTATTTGGCACAGAAAAAATTAGATTTTTTTATTCTCAGCCAATTAAATAGGATTTTAAATGAAATAATGGAATATTTTCAGGATTATAGAGAAACAACAGTTTAATTTTCAATTAAAGTAGAATCATTAACGAGCTATTTGAGAAAATTTTGTAAATTTTGTATGGTTAGGAAGAGAGTACTAACGGTCCGTGCTGGACCCTTCCTCACATTTGTCGGACATGAATTTAATATTCAATTAAAGTAGAATCATTAACGAGTTATTTGAGTAAATTTTGTAAATTTTGTATGGTTAGGAAGAGAGTACTAACGGTCCGTGCTGGACCCTTCCTCACATTTGTCGGACATGAATTTAATTTTCAATTGAAATAGAATCATTAACGAGCTATTTGAGTAAATTTTGTAAATTTTGTAAATTTTGTATGGTTAGGAAGAGAATACTAACGGTCCGTGCTGGACCCTTCCTCACATTTGTCGAACATGAATTTAATTTTCAATTAAAATAGAATCATTAACGAGCTATTTGAGTAAATTTTGTAAATATTGTATGGTTAGGAAGAGAGTACTAACGGTCCGTGCTGGACCCTTCCTCACATTTGTCGGACATGAATTTAATTTTCAATTAAAATAGAATCATTAACGAGTTATTTGAGTAAATTTTGTAAATTTTGTATGGTTAGGAAGAGAATACTAACGGTCCGTGCTGGACCCTTCCTCAAATTTGTCGGACATGAATTTAATCTTCAATTAAAGTAGAATCATTAACGAGTTATTTGAGTAAATTTTGTAAATTTTGTATGGTTAGGAAGAGAGTACTAACGGTCCGTGCTGGACCCTTCCTCACATTTGTCGGACATGAATTTAATTTTCAATTAAAATAGAATCATTAACGAGTTATTTGAGTAAATTTTGTAAATATTGTGTGGTTAGAAAGAGAGTACTAACGGTCCGTGCTGGACCCTTCCTCACATTTGTCGGACATGAATTTAATATTCGATTAAAGTAGAATCATTAACGAGTTATTTGAGTAAATTTTGTAAATTTTGTATGGTTAGGAAGAGAATACTAACGGTCCGTGCTGGACCCTTCCTCAAATTTGTCGGACATGAATTTAATCTTCAATTAAAGTAGAATCATTAACGAGTTATTTGAGTAAATTTTGTAAATTTTGTATGGTTAGGAAGAGAGTACTAACGGTCCGTGCTGGACCCTTCCTCAAATTTGTCGGATATGAATTTAATCTTCAATTAAAGTAGAATCATTAACGAGTTATTTGAGTAAATTTTGTAAATTTTGTATGGTTAGGAAGAGAGTACTAACGATCCGTGCTGGACCCTTCCTCACATTTGTCGGACATGAATTTAATTTTCAATTAAAGTAGAATCATTAACGAGTTATTTGAGTAAATTTTGTAAATTTTGTATGGTTAGGAAGAGAGTACTAACGGTCCGTGCTGGACCCTTCCTCACATTTGTCGGACATGAATTTAATTTTCAATTAAAGTAGAATCATTAACGAGTTATTTGAGTAAATTTTGTAAATATTGTATGGTTAGGAAGAGAGTACTAACGGTCCGTGCTGGACCCTTAATCACATTTGTCGGACATGAATTTAATTTTCAATTAAAATAGAATCATTAACGAGCTATTTGAGTAAATTTTGTAAATTTTGTATGGTTAGGAAGAGAGTACTAACGGTCCGTGCTGGACCCTTCCTCACATTTGTCGGACATGAATTTAATTTTCAATTAAAATAGAATCACTAACGAGTTATTTGAGTAAATTTTGTAAATATTGTATGGTTAGGAAGAGAGTACTAACGGTCCGTGCTGGACCCTTCCTCACATTTGTCGGACATGAATTTAATATTCAATTAAAGTAGAATCATTAACGAGTTATTTGAGTAAATTTTGTAAATTTTGTATGGTTAGGAAGAGAATACTAACGGTCCGTGCTGGACCCTTCCTCAAATTTGTCGGACATGAATTTGATCTTCAATTAAAGTAGAATCATTAACGAGTTATTTGAGTAAATTTTGTAAATTTTGTATGGTTAGGAAGAGAATACTAACGGTCCGTGCTGGACCCTTCCTCACATTTGTCGAACATGAATTTAATTTTCAATTAAAATAGAATCATTAACGAGCTATTTGAGTAAATTTTGTAAATATTGTATGGTTAGGAAGAGAGTACTAACGGTCCGTGCTGGACCCTTCCTCACATTTGTCGGACATGAATTTAATTTTCAATTAAAATAGAATCATTAACGAGTTATTTGAGTAAATTTTGTAAATTTTGTATGGTTAGGAAGAGAATACTAACGGTCCGTGCTGGACCCTTCCTCAAATTTGTCGGACATGAATTTAATCTTCAATTAAAGTAGAATCATTAACGAGTTATTTGAGTAAATTTTGTAAATTTTGTATGGTTAGGAAGAGAGTACTAACGGTCCGTGCTGGACCCTTCCTCACATTTGTCGGACATGAATTTAATTTTCAATTAAAATAGAATCATTAACGAGTTATTTGAGTAAATTTTGTAAATATTGTGTGGTTAGAAAGAGAGTACTAACGGTCCGTGCTGGACCCTTCCTCACATTTGTCGGACATGAATTTAATATTCGATTAAAGTAGAATCATTAACGAGTTATTTGAGTAAATTTTGTAAATTTTGTATGGTTAGGAAGAGAATACTAACGGTCCGTGCTGGACCCTTCCTCAAATTTGTCGGACATGAATTTAATCTTCAATTAAAGTAGAATCATTAACGAGTTATTTGAGTAAATTTTGTAAATTTTGTATGGTTAGGAAGAGAGTACTAACGGTCCGTGCTGGACCCTTCCTCAAATTTGTCGGATATGAATTTAATCTTCAATTAAAGTAGAATCATTAACGAGTTATTTGAGTAAATTTTGTAAATTTTGTATGGTTAGGAAGAGAGTACTAACGATCCGTGCTGGACCCTTCCTCACATTTGTCGGACATGAATTTAATTTTCAATTAAAGTAGAATCATTAACGAGTTATTTGAGTAAATTTTGTAAATTTTGTATGGTTAGGAAGAGAGTACTAACGGTCCGTGCTGGACCCTTCCTCACATTTGTCGGACATGAATTTAATTTTCAATTAAAGTAGAATCATTAACGAGTTATTTGAGTAAATTTTGTAAATATTGTATGGTTAGGAAGAGAGTACTAACGGTCCGTGCTGGACCCTTAATCACATTTGTCGGACATGAATTTAATTTTCAATTAAAATAGAATCATTAACGAGCTATTTGAGTAAATTTTGTAAATTTTGTATGGTTAGGAAGAGAGTACTAACGGTCCGTGCTGGACCCTTCCTCACATTTGTCGGACATGAATTTAATTTTCAATTAAAGTAGAATCATTAACGAGTTATTTGAGTAAATTTTGTAAATTTTGTATGGTTAGGAAGAGAGTACTAACGGTCCGTGCTGGACCCTTCCTCACATTTGTCGGACATGAATTTAATTTTCAATTAAAGTAGAATCATTAACGAGTTATTTGAGTAAATTTTGTAAATATTGTATGGTTAGGAAGAGAGTACTAACGGTCCGTGCTGGACCCTTAATCACATTTGTCGGACATGAATTTAATTTTCAATTAAAATAGAATCATTAACGAGCTATTTGAGTAAATTTTGTAAATTTTGTATGGTTAGGAAGAGAGTACTAACGGTCCGTGCTGGACCCTTCCTCACATTTGTCGGACATGAATTTAATTTTCAATTAAAATAGAATCACTAACGAGTTATTTGAGTAAATTTTGTAAATATTGTATGGTTAGGAAGAGAGTACTAACGGTCCGTGCTGGACCCTTCCTCACATTTGTCGGACATGAATTTAATATTCAATTAAAGTAGAATCATTAACGAGTTATTTGAGTAAATTTTGTAAATTTTGTATGGTTAGGAAGAGAATACTAACGGTCCGTGCTGGACCCTTCCTCAAATTTGTCGGACATGAATTTAATCTTCAATTAAAGTAGAATCATTAACGAGTTATTTGAGTAAATTTTGTAAATTTTGTATGGTTAGGAAGAGAGTACTAACGGTCCGTGCTGGACCCTTCCTCACATTTGTCGGACATGAATTTAATTTTCAATTAAAATAGAATCATTAACGAGTTATTTGAGTAAATTTTGTAAATATTGTGTGGTTAGAAAGAGAGTACTAACGGTCCGTGCTGGACCCTTCCTCACATTTGTCGGACATGAATTTAATATTCGATTAAAGTAGAATCATTAACGAGTTATTTGAGTAAATTTTGTAAATTTTGTATGGTTAGGAAGAGAATACTAACGGTCCGTGCTGGACCCTTCCTCAAATTTGTCGGACATGAATTTAATCTTCAATTAAAGTAGAATCATTAACGAGTTATTTGAGTAAATTTTGTAAATTTTGTATGGTTAGGAAGAGAGTACTAACGGTCCGTGCTGGACCCTTCCTCAAATTTGTCGGATATGAATTTAATCTTCAATTAAAGTAGAATCATTAACGAGTTATTTGAGTAAATTTTGTAAATTTTGTATGGTTAGGAAGAGAGTACTAACGATCCGTGCTGGACCCTTCCTCACATTTGTCGGACATGAATTTAATTTTCAATTAAAGTAGAATCATTAACGAGTTATTTGAGTACATTTTGTAAATTTTGTATGGTTAGGAAGAGAGTACTAACGGTCCGTGCTGGACCCTTCCTCACATTTGTCGGACATGAATTTAATTTTCAATTAAAGTAGAATCATTAACGAGTTATTTGAGTAAATTTTGTAAATATTGTATGGTTAGGAAGAGAGTACTAACGGTCCGTGCTGGACCCTTAATCACATTTGTCGGACATGAATTTAATTTTCAATTAAAATAGAATCATTAACGAGCTATTTGAGTAAATTTTGTAAATTTTGTATGGTTAGGAAGAGAGTACTAACGGTCCGTGCTGGACCCTTCCTCACATTTGTCGGACATGAATTTAATTTTCAATTAAAATAGAATCACTAACGAGTTATTTGAGTAAATTTTGTAAATATTGTATGGTTAGGAAGAGAGTACTAACGGTCCGTGCTGGACCCTTCCTCACATTTGTCGGACATGAATTTAATATTCAATTAAAGTAGAATCATTAACGAGTTATTTGAGTAAATTTTGTAAATTTTGTATGGTTAGGAAGAGAATACTAACGGTCCGTGCTGGACCCTTCCTCAAATTTGTCGGACATGAATTTGATCTTCAATTAAAGTAGAATCATTAACGAGTTATTTGAGTAAATTTTGTAAATATTGTATGGTTAGGAAGAGAGTACTAACGGTCCGTGCTGGACCCTTCCTCACATTTGTCGGACATGAATTTAATATTCAATTAAAGTAGAATCATTAACGAGTTATTTGAGTAAATTTTGTAAATTTTGTATGGTTAGGAAGAGAGTACTAACGGTCCGTGCTGGACCCTTCCTCACATTTGTCGGACATGAATTTAATATTCAATTAAAGTAGAATCATTAACGAGTTATTTGAGTAAATTTTGTAAATTTTGTATGGTTAGGAAGAGAGTACTAACGATCCGTGCTGCACCCTTCCTCACATTTGTCGGACATGAATTTAATTTTCAATTAAAGTAGAATCATTAACGAGTTATTTGAGTAAATTTTGTAAATTTTGTATGGTTAGGAAGAGAATACTAACGGTCCGTGCTGGACCCTTCCTCAAATTTGTCGGACATGAATTTAATCTTCAATTAAAGTAGAATCATTAACGAGTTATTTGAGTAAATTTTGTATGGTTAGGAAGAGAGTACTAACGGTCCGTGCTGGACCCTTCCTCACATTTGTCGGATATGAATTTAATTTTCAATTAAAATAGAATCACTAACGAGTTATTTGAGTAAATTTTGTAAATATTGTATGGTTAGGAAGAGAGTACTAACGGTCCGTGCTGGACCCTTCCTCACATTTGTCGGACATGAATTTAATATTCAATTAAAGTAGAATCATTAACGAGTTATTTGAGTAAATTTTGTAAATTTTGTATGGTTAGGAAGAGAATACTAACGGTCCGTGCTGGACCCTTCCTCAAATTTGTCGGACATGAATTTGATCTTCAATTAAAGTAGAATCATTAACGAGTTATTTGAGTAAATTTTGTAAATTTTGTATGGTTAGGAAGAGAGTACTAACGGTCCGTGCTGGACCCTTCCTCAAATTTGTCGGACATGAATTTAATCTTCAATTAAAGTAGAATCATTAACGAGTTATTTGAGTAAATTTTGTAAATTTTGTATGGTTAGGAAGAGAGTACTAACGATCCGTGCTGGACCCTTCCTCACATTTGTCGGACATGAATTTAATTTTCAATTAAAGTAGAATCATTAACGAGTTATTTGAGTAAATTTTGTAAATTTTGTATGGTTAGGAAGAGAGTACTAACGGTCCGTCCTGGACCCTTCCTCACATTTGTCGGACATGAATTTAATTTTCAATTAAAGTAGAATCATTAACGAGTTATTTGAGTAAATTTTGTAAATATTGTATGGTTAGGAAGAGAGTACTAGCGGTCCGTGCTGGACCCTTCCTCACATTTGTCGGACATGAATTTAATTTTCAATTAAAATAAAATCATTAACGAGCTATTTGAGTAAATTTTGTAAATTTTGTAAATTTTGTATGGTTAGGAAGAGAGTACTAACGGTCCGTGCTGGACCCTTCCTCACATTTGTCGGACATGAATTTAATTTTCAATTAAAATAGAATCATTAACGTGCTATTTGAGTAAATTTTGTAAATATTGTATGGTTAGGAAGAGAGTACTAACGGTCCGTGCTGGACCCTTCCTCACATTTGTCGGACATGAATTTAATATTCAATTAAAGTAGAATCATTAACGAGTTATTTGAGTAAATTTTGTAAATTTTGTATGGTTAGGAAGAGAGTACTAACGGTCCGAGCTGGACCCTTCCTCACATTTGTCGGACATGAATTTAATTTTCAATTAAAATAGAATCATTAACGAGTTATTTGAGTAAATTTTGTAAATATTGTATGGTTAGGAAGAGAGTACTAACGGTCCGTGCTGGACCCTTCCTCACATTTGTCGGACATGAATTTAATATTCAATTAAAGTAGAATCATTAACGAGTTATTTGAGTAAATTTTGTAAATTTTGTATGGTTAGGAAGAGAATACTAACGGTCCGTGCTGGACCCTTCCTCAAATTTGTCGGACATGAATTTAATCTTCAATTAAAGTAGAATCATTAACGAGTTATTTGAGTAAATTTTGTAAATATTGTATGGTTAGGAAGAGAGTACTAACGGTCCGTGCTGGACCCTTCCTCACATTTGTCGGACATGAATTTAATATTCAATTAAAGTAGAATCATTAACGAGTTATTTGAGTAAATTTTGTAAATTTTGTATGGTTAGGAAGAGAGTACTAACGGTCCGTGCTGGACCCTTCCTCACATTTGTCGGACATGAATTTAATTTTCAATTAAAATAGAATCATTAACGAGTTATTTGAGTAAATTTTGTAAATATTGTATGGTTAGGAAGAGAGTACTAACGGTCCGTGCTGGACCCTTCCTCACATTTGTCGGACATGAATTTAATATTCAATTAAAGTAGAATCATTAACGAGTTATTTGAGTAAATTTTGTAAATTTTGTATGGTTAGGAAGAGAATACTAACGGTCCGTGCTGGACCCTTCCTCAAATTTGTCGGACATGAATTTAATCTTCAATTAAAGTAGAATCATTAACGAGTTATTTGAGTAAATTTTGTAAATTTTGTATGGTTAGGAAGAGAGTACTAACGGTCCGTGCTGGACCCTTCCTCACATTTGTCGGACATGAATTTAATTTTCAATTAAAATAGAATCATTAACGAGTTATTTGAGTAAATTTTGTAAATATTGTATGGTTAGGAAGAGAGTACTAACGGTCCGTGCTGGACCCTTCCTCACATTTGTCGGACATGAATTTAATATTCAATTAAAGTAGAATCATTAACGAGTTATTTGAGTAAATTTTGTAAATTTTGTATGGTTAGGAAGAGAGTACTAACGGTCCGTGCTGGACCCTTCCTCACATTTGTCGGACATGAATTTAATTTTCAATTAAAATAGAATCATTAACGAGTTATTTGAGTAAATTTTGTAAATTTTGTATGGTTAGGAAGAGAGTACTAACGGTCCGTGCTGGACCCTTCCTCACATTTGTCGGACATGAATTTAATTTTCAATTAAAGTAGAATCATTAACGAGTTATTTGAGTAAATTTTGTAAATATTGTATGGTTAGGAAGAGAGTACTAACGGTCCGTGCTGGACCCTTCCTCACATTTGTCGGACATGAATTTAATATTCAATTAAAGTAGAATCATTAACGAGTTATTTGAGTAAATTTTGTAAATTTTGTATGGTTAGGAAGAGAGTACTAACGGTCCGTGCTGGACCCTTCCTCACATTTGTCGGACATGAATTTAATTTTCAATTAAAATAGAATCATTAACGAGCTATTTGAGTAAATTTTATAAATATTGTATGGTTAGGAAGAGAGTACTAACGGTCCGTGCTGGACCCTTCCTCACATTTGTCGGACATGAATTTAATATTCAATTAAAGTAGAATCATTAACGAGTTATTTGAGTAAATTTTGTAAATTTTGTATGGTTAGGAAGAGAGTACTAACGGTCCGTGCTGGACCCTTCCTCACATTTGTCGGACATGAATTTAATATTCAATTAAAATAGAATCATTAACGAGCTATTTGAGTAAATTTTGTAAATTTTGTAAATTTTGTATGGTTAGGAAGAGAGTACTAACGGTCCGTGCTGGACCCTTCCTCACATTTGTCGGACATGAATTTAATTTTCAATTAAAATAGAATCATTAACGAGTTATTTGAGTAAATTTTGTAAATTTTGTATGGTTAGGAAGAGAGTACTAACGGTCCGTGCTGGACTCTTCCTCACATTTCTCGGACATGAATTTAATTTTCAATTAAAGTAGAATCATTAACGAGTTATTTGAGTAAATTTTGTAAATTTTGTATGGTTAGGAAGAGAGTACTAACGGTCCGTGCTGGACCCTTCCTCACATTTGTCGGACATGAATTTAATATTCAATTAAAGTAGAATCATTAACGAGTTATTTGAGTAAATTTTGTAAATTTTGTATGGTTAGGAAGAGAATACTAACGGTCCGTGCTGGACCCTTCCTCAAATTTGTCGGACATGAATTTAATCTTCAATTAAAGTAGAATCATTAACGAGTTATTTGAGTAAATTTTGTAAATTTTGTATGGTTAGGAAGAGAGTACTAACGGTCCGTGCTGGACCCTTCCTCACATTTGTCGGACATGAATTTAATTTTCAATTAAAATAGAATCATTAACGAGTTATTTGAGTAAATTTTGTAAATATTGTATGGTTAGGAAGAGAGTACTAACGGTCCGTGCTGGACCCTTCCTCACATTTGTCGGACATGAATTTAATATTCAATTAAAGTCGAATCATTAACGAGTTATTTGAGTAAATTTTGTAAATTTTGTATGGTTAGGAAGAGAGTACTAACGGTCCGTGCTGGACCCTTCCTCACATTTGTCGGACATGAATTTAATTTTCAATTAAAGTAGAATCATTAACGAGTTATTTGAGTAAATTTTGTAAATTTTGTATGGTTAGGAAGAGAGTACTAACGGTCCGTGCTGGACCCTTCCTCACATTTGTCGGACATGAATTTAATTTTCAATTAAAGTAGAATCATTAACGAGTTATTTGAGTAAATTTTGTAAATTTTGTATGGTTAGGAAGAGAGTACTAACGGTCCGTGCTGGACCCTTCCTCACATTTGTCGGACATGAATTTAATTTTCAATTAAAATAGAATCATTAACGAGTTATTTGAGTAAATTTTGTAAATATTGTATGGTTAGGAAGAGAGTACTAACGGTCCGTGCTGGACCCTTCCTCACATTTGTCGGACATGAATTTAATATTCAATTAAAGTCGAATCATTAACGAGTTATTTGAGTAAATTTTGTAAATTTTGTATGGTTAGGAAGAGAGTACTAACGGTCCGTGCTGGACCCTTCCTCACATTTGTCGGACATGAATTTAATATTCAATTAAAGTCGAATCATTAACGAGTTATTTGAGTAAATTTTGTAAATTTTGTATGGTTAGGAAGAGAGTACTAACGGTCCGTGCTGGACCCTTCCTCACATTTGTCGGACATGAATTTAATTTTCAATTAAAGTAGAATCATTAACGAGTTATTTGAGTAAATTTTGTAAATTTTGTATGGTTAGGAAGAGAGTACTAACGGTCCGTGCTGGACCCTTCCTCACATTTCTCGGACATGAATTTAATTTTCAATTAAAGTAGAATCATTAACGAGTTATTTGAGTAAATTTTGTAAATTTTGTATGGTTAGGAAGAGAGTACTAACGGTCCGTGCTGGACCCTTCCTCACATTTGTCGGACATGAATTTAATTTTCAATTAAAGTAGAATCATTAACGAGTTATTTGAGTAAATTTTGTAAATTTTGTATGGTTAGGAAGAGAATACTAACGGTCCGTGCTGGACCCTTCCTCAAATTTGTCGGACATGAATTTAATCTTCAATTAAAGTAGAATCATTAACGAGTTATTTGAGTAAATTTTGTAAATTTTGTATGGTTAGGAAGAGAGTACTAACGGTCCGTGCTGGACCCTTCCTCACATTTGTCGGACATGAATTTAATTTTCAATTAAAATAGAATCATTAACGAGTTATTTGAGTAAATTTTGTAAATATTGTATGGTTAGGAAGAGAGTACTAACGGTCCGTGCTGGACCCTTCCTCACATTTGTCGGACATGAATTTAATATTCAATTAAAGTAGAATCATTAACGAGTTATTTGAGTAAATTTTGTAAATTTTGTATGGTTAGGAAGAGAGTACTAACGGTCCGTGCTGGACCCTTCCTCACATTTGTCGGACATGAATTTAATTTTCAATTAAAATAGAATCATTAACGAGTTATTTGAGTAAATTTTGTAAATATTGTATGGTTAGGAAGAGAGTACTAACGGTCCGTGCTGGACCCTTCCTCACATTTGTCGGACATGAATTTAATTTTCAATTAAAGTAGAATCATTAACGAGTTATTTGAGTAAATTTTGTAAATTTTGTATGGTTAGGAAGAGAATACTAACGGTCCGTGCTGGACCCTTCCTCAAATTTGTCGGACATGAATTTAATCTTCAATTAAAGTAGAATCATTAACGAGTTATTTGAGTAAATTTTGTAAATTTTGTATGGTTAGGAAGAGAGTACTAACGGTCCGTGCTGGACCCTTCCTCACATTTGTCGGACATGAATTTAATTTTCAATTAAAATAGAATCATTAACGAGTTATTTGAGTAAATTTTGTAAATATTGTATGGTTAGGAAGAGAGTACTAACGGTCCGTGCTGGACCCTTCCTCACATTTGTCGGACATGAATTTAATATTCAATTAAAGTAGAATCATTAACGAGTTATTTGAGTAAATTTTGTAAATTTTGTATGGTTAGGAAGAGAGTACTAACGGTCCGTGCTGGACCCTTCCTCACATTTGTCGGACATGAATTTAATTTTCAATTAAGGTAGAATCATTAACGAGTTATTTGAGTAAATTTTGTAAATTTTGTATGGTTAGGAAGAGAGTACTAACGGTCCGTGCTGGACCCTTCCTCACATTTGTCGGACATAAATTTAATTTTCAATTAAAGTAGAATCATTAACGAGTTATTTGAGTAAATTTTGTAAATATTGTATGGTTAGGAAGAGAGTACTAACGGTCCGTGCTGGACCCTTCCTCACATTTGTCGGACATGAATTTAATATTCAATTAAAGTAGAATCATTAACGAGTTATTTGAGTAAATTTTGTAAATTTTGTATGGTTAGGAAGAGAGTACTAACGGTCCGTGCTGGACCCTTCCTCACATTTGTCGGACATGAATTTAATTTTCAATTAAAATAGAATCATTAACGAGCTATTTGAGTAAATTTCGTAAATATTGTATGGTTAGGAAGAGAGTACTAACGGTCCGTGCTGGACCCTTCTTCACATTTGTCGGACATGAATTTAATATTTAATTAAAGTAGAATCATTAACGAGTTATTTGAGTAAATTTTGTATGGTTAGGAAGAGAGTACTAACGGTCCGTGCTGGACCCTTCCTCACATTTGTCGGACATGAATTTAATTTTCAATTAAAATAGAATCATTAACGAGTTATTTGAGTAAATTTTGTAAATTTTGTATGGTTAGGAAGAGAGTACTAACGGTCCGTGCTGGACCCTTCCTCACATTTGTCGGACATGAATTTAATTTTCAATTAAAGTAGAATCATTAACGAGTTATTTGAGTAAATTTTGTAAATATTGTATGGTTAGGAAGAGAGTACTAACGGTCCGTGCTGGACCCTTCCTCACATTTGTCGGACATGAATTTAATATTCAATTAAAGTAGAATCATTAACGAGTTATTTGAGTAAGTTTTGTAAATTTTGTATGGTTAGGAAGAGAGTACTAACGGTCCGTGCTGGACCCTTCCTCACATTTGTCGGACATGAATTTAATTTTCAATTAAAATAGAATCATTAACGAGCTATTTGAGTAAATTTTATAAATATTGTATGGTTAGGAAGAGAGTACTAACGGTCCGTGCTGGACCCTTCCTCACATTTGTCGGACATGAATTTAATATTCAATTAAAGTAGAATCATTAACGAGTTATTTGAGTAAATTTTGTATGGTTAGGAAGAGAGTACTAACGGTCCGTGCTGGACCCTTCCTCACATTTGTCGGACATGAATTTAATTTTCAATTAAAATAGAATCATTAACGAGTTATTTGAGTAAATTTTGTAAATTTTGTATGGTTAGGAAGAGAGTACTAACGGTCCGTGCTGGACTCTTCCTCACATTTCTCGGACATGAATTTAATTTTCAATTAAAGTAGAATCATTAACGAGTTATTTGAGTAAATTTTGTAAATTTTGTATGGTTAGGAAGAGAGTACTAACGGTCCGTGCTGGACCCTTCCTCACATTTGTCGGACATGAATTTAATATTCAATTAAAGTAGAATCATTAACGAGTTATTTGAGTAAATTTTGTAAATTTTGTATGGTTAGGAAGAGAATACTAACGGTCCGTGCTGGACCCTTCCTCAAATTTGTCGGACATGAATTTAATCTTCAATTAAAGTAGAATCATTAACGAGTTATTTGAGTAAATTTTGTAAATTTTGTATGGTTAGGAAGAGAGTACTAACGGTCCGTGCTGGACCCTTCCTCACATTTGTCGGACATGAATTTAATTTTCAATTAAAATAGAATCATTAACGAGTTATTTGAGTAAATTTTGTAAATATTGTATGGTTAGGAAGAGAGTACTAACGGTCCGTGCTGGACCCTTCCTCACATTTGTCGGACATGAATTTAATATTCAATTAAAGTCGAATCATTAACGAGTTATTTGAGTAAATTTTGTAAATTTTGTATGGTTAGGAAGAGAGTACTAACGGTCCGTGCTGGACCCTTCCTCACATTTGTCGGACATGAATTTAATTTTCAATTAAAGTAGAATCATTAACGAGTTATTTGAGTAAATTTTGTAAATTTTGTATGGTTAGGAAGAGAGTACTAGGTCCGTGCTGGACCCTTCCTCACATTTGTCGGACATGAATTTAATTTTCAATTAAAGTAGAATCATTAACGAGTTATTTGAGTAAATTTTGTAAATTTTGTATGGTTAGGAAGAGAGTACTAACGGTCCATGCTGGACCCTTCCTCACATTTGTCGGACATGAATTTAATATTCAATTAAAGTAGAATCATTAACGAGTTATTTGAGTAAATTTTGTAAATATTGTATGGTTAGGAAGAGAGTACTAACGGTCCGTGCTGGACCCTTCCTCACATTTGTCGGACATGAATTTAATATTCAATTAAAGTAGAATCATTAACGAGTTATTTGAGTAAATTTTGTAAATTTTGTATGGTTAGGAAGAGAGTACTAACGGTCCGTGCTGGACCCTTCCTCACATTTGTCGGACATGAATTTAATTTTCAATTAAAATAGAATCATTAACGAGCTATTTGAGTAAATTTTGTAAATATTGTATGGTTAGGAAGAGAGTACTAACGGTCCGTGCTGGACCCTTCCTCACATTTGTCGGACATGAATTTAATATTCAATTAAAGTAGAATCATTAACGAGTTATTTGAGTAAATTTTGTATGGTTAGGAAGAGAGTACTAACGGTCCGTGCTGGACCCTTCCTCACATTTGTCGGACATGAATTTAATATTCAATTAAAATAGAATCATTAACGAGCTATTTGAGTAAATTTTGTAAATTTTGTAAATTTTGTATGGTTAGGAAGAGAGTACTAACGGTCCGTGCTGGACCCTTCCTCACATTTGTCGGACATGAATTTAATTTTCAATTAAAATAGAATCATTAACGAGTTATTTGAGTAAATTTTGTAAATTTTGTATGGTTAGGAAGAGAGTACTAACGGTCCGTGCTGGACCCTTCCTCACATTTTTCGGACATGAATTTAATATTCAATTAAAGTAGAATCATTATCGAGTTATTTGAGTAAATTTTGTAAATTTTGTATGGTTAGGAAGAGAGTACTAACGGTCCGTGCTGGATTCTTGCTCACATTTGTCGGACATGAATTTAATTTTCAATTAAAATAGAATCATTAACGAGCTATTTGAGTAAATTTTGTAAATATTGTATGGTTAGGAAGAGAGTACTAACGGTCCGTGCTGGACCCTTCCTCACATTTGTCGGACATGAATTTAATTTTCAATTAAAGTAGAATCATTAACGAGTTATTTGAGTAAATTTTGTATGGTTAGGAAGAGAGTACTAACGGTCCGTGCTGGACCCTTCCTCACATTTGTCGGACATGAATTTAATTTTCAATTAAATTAGAATCATTAACGAGCTATTTGAGTAAATTTTGTAAATATTGTATGGTTAGGAAGAGAGTACTAATGGTCCGTGCTGGACCCTTCCTCACATTTGTCTGACATGAATTTAATATTCAATTAAAGTAGAATCATTAACGAGTTATTTGAGTAAATTTTGTATGGTTAGGAAGAGAGTACTAACGGTCCGTGCTGGACCCTTCCTCACATTTGTCGGACATGAATTTAATATTCAATTAAAATAGAATCATTAACGAGCTATTTAATTAAATTTTGTAAATTTTGTAAATATTGTATGGTTAGGAAGAGAGTACTAACGGTCCGTGCTGGACCCTTCCTCACATTTGTCGGACATGAATTTAATTTTTAATTAAAATAGAATCATTAACGAGTTATTTGAGTAAATTTTGTAAATTTTGTATGGTTAGGAAGAGAGTACTAACGGTCCGTGCTGGACTCTTCCTCACATTTCTCGGACATGAATTTAATTTTCAATTAAAGTAGAATCATTAACGAGTTATTTGAGTAAATTTTGTAAATTTTGTATGGTTAGGAAGAGAGTACTAACGGTCCGTGCTGGACCCTTCCTCACATTTGTCGGACATGAATTTAATATTCAATTAAATTAGAATCATTAACGAGTCATTTGAGTAAATTTTGTAAATTTTGTATGGTTAGGAAGAGAATACTAACGGTCCGTGCTGGACCCTTCCTCAAATTTGTCGGACATGAATTTAATCTTCAATTAAAGTAGAATCATTAACGAGTTATTTGAGTAAATTTTGTAAATTTTGTATGGTTAGGAAGAGAGTACTAACGGTCCGTGCTGGACCCTTCCTCACATTTTTCGGACATGAATTTAATATTCAATTAAAGTAGAATCATTATCGAGTTATTTGAGTAAATTTTGTAAATTTTGTATGGTTAGGAAGAGAGTACTAACGGTCCGTGCTGGACCCTTCCTCACATTTGTCGGACATGAATTTAATTTTCAATTAAAATAGAATCATTAACGAGTTATTTGAGTAAATTTTGTAAATTTTGTATGGTTAGGAAGAGAGTACTAACGGTCCGTGCTGGACCCTTCCTCACATTTTTCGGACATGAATTTAATATTCAATTAAAGTAGAATCATTAACGAGTTATTTGAGTAAATTTTGTAAATATTGTATGGTTAGGAAGAGAGTACTAACGGTCCGTGCTGGATTCTTGCTCACATTTGTCGGACATGAATTTAATCTTCAATTAAAGTAGAATCATTAACGAGTTATTTGAGTAAATTTTGTAAATTTTGTATGGTTAGGAAGAGAGTACTAACGGTCCGTGCTGGACCCTTCCTCACATTTGTCGGACATGAATTTAATTTTCAATTAAAATAGAATCATTAACGAGCTATTTGAGTAATTTTTGTAAATATTGTATACTTAGGAAGAGAGTACTAACGGTCCGTGCTGGACCCTTCCTCACATTTGTCGGACATGAATTTAATATTCAATTAAAGTAGAATCATTAACGAGTTATTTGAGTAAATTTTGTAAATTTTGTATGGTTAGGAAGAGAGTACTAACGGTCCGTGCTGGACCCTTCCTCACATTTGTCGGACATGAATTTAATTTTCAATTAAAATAGAATCATTAACGAGCCATTTGAGTAAATTTTGTAAATATTGTATGGTTAGGAAGAGAGTACTAACGGTCCGTGCTGGACCCTTCCTCACATTTGTCGGACATGAATTTAATTTTCAATTAAAATAGAATCATTAACGAGCTATTTGAGTAAATTTTGTAAATATTGTATGGTTAGGAAGAGAGTACTAACGGTCCGTGCTGGACCCTTCCTCACATTTGTCGGACATGAATTTAATATTCAATTAAAGTAGAATCATTAACGAGTTATTTGAGTAAATTTTGTAAATTTTGTATGGTTAGGAAGAGAGTACTAACGGTCCGTGCTGGACCCTTCCTCACATTTGTCGGACATGAATTTAATTTTCAATTAAAATAGAATCATTAACGAGCTATTTGAGTAAATTTCGTAAATATTGTATTATTAGGAAGAGAGTACTAACGGTCCGTGCTGGACCCTTCCTCACATTTGTCGGACATGAATTTAATATTCAATTAAAGTAGAATCATTAACGAGTTATTTGAGTAAATTTTGTATGGTTAGGAAGAGAGTACTAACGGTCCGTGCTGGACCCTTCCTCACATTTGTCGGACATGAATTTAATCTTCAATTAAAATAGAATCATTAACGAGTTATTTGAGTAAATTTTGTAAATTTTGTATGGTTAGGAAGAGAGTACTAACGATCCGTGCTGGACCCTTCCTCACATTTGTCGTACATGAATTTAATCTTCAATTAAAGTAGAATCGTTAACGAGTTATTTGAGTAAATTTTGTAAATTTTGTATGGTTAGGAAGAGAGTACTAACGGTCCGTGCTGGACTCTTCGTCACATTTTTTGGACATGAATTTAATTTTTAATTAAAGTAGAATCATTAACGAGTTATTTGAGTAAATTTTGTAAATTTTGTATGGTTAGGAAGAGAGTACTAACGGTCCGTGCTAGACCCTTCCTCACATTTGTCGGACATGAATTTAATATTCAATTAAAGTAGAATCATTAACGAGTTATTTGAGTAAATTTTGTAAATTTTGTATGGTTAGGAAGAGAATACTAACGGTCCGTGCTGGACCCTTCCTCAAATTTGTCGGACATGAATTTAATCTTCAATTAAAGTAGAATCATTAACGAGTTATTTGAGTAAATTTTGTAAATTTTGTATGGTTAGGAAGAGAGTACTAACGGTCCGTGCTGGACCCTTCCTCACATTTGTCGGACATGAATTTAATTTTCAATTAAAATAGAATCATTAACGAGTTATTTGAGTAAATTTTGTAAATATTGTATGGTTAGGAAGAGAGTACTAACGGTCCGTGCTGGACCCTTCCTCACATTTATCGGACATGAATTTAATATTCGATTAAACTCGAATCATTAACGAGTTATTTGAGTAAATTTTGTAAATTTTGTATGGTTAGGAAGAGAGTACTAACGGTCCGTGCTGGACCCTTCCTCACATTTGTCGGACATGAATTTAATTTTCAATTAAAGTAGAATCATTAACGAGTTATTTGAGTAAATTTTGTAAATTTTGTATGGTTAGGAAGAGAGTACTAACGGTCCGTGCTGGACCCTTCCTCACATTTGTCGGACATGAATTTAATTTTCAATTAAAGTAGAATCATTAACGAGTTATTTGAGTAAATTTTGTAAATTTTGTATGGTTAGGAAGAGAGTGAGGAAGGGTCCAGCACGGATCGTTAGTACTCTCTTCCTAACCATACAAAATTTACAAAATTTACTCAAATAACTCGTTAACGATTCTACTTTAATTGAAGATTAAATTCATGTACGACAAATGTGAGGAAGGGTCCAGCACGGATCGTTAGTACTCTCTTCCTAACCATACAAAATTTACAAAATTTACTCAAATAACTCGTTAATGATTCTATTTTAATTGAAGATTAAATTCATGTCCGACAAATGTGAGGAAGGGTCCAGCACGGATCGTTAGTACTCTCTTCCTAACCATACAAAATTTACAAAATTTACTCAAATATCTCGTTAATGATTCTACTTTAATTGAAGATTAAATTAATGTCCGACAAATGTGAGGAAGGGTCCAGCACGGACCGTTAGTATTCTCTTCCTAACCATACAAAATTTACAAAATTTACTCAAATAACTCGTTAATGATTCTACTTTAATTGAAAATTAAATTCATGTCCGACAAATGTGAGGAAGGGTCCAGCACGGATCGTTAGTACTCTCTTCCTAACCATACAAAATTTACAAAATTTACTCAAATAACTCGTTAATGATTCTACTTTAATTGAAGATTAAATTCATGTCCGACAAATGTGAGGAAGGGTCCAGCACGGACCGTTAGTATTCTCTTCCTAACCATACAAAATTTACAAAATTTACTCAAATAACTCGTTAATGATTCTACTTTAATTGAAGATTAAATTCATGTCCGACAAATGTGAGGAAGGGTCCAGCACGGATCGTTAGTACTCTCTTCCTAACCATACAAAATTTACAAAATTTACTCAAATAATTCGTTAATGATTCTATTTTAATTTAAAATTAAATTCATGTCCGACAAATGTGAGGAAGTATCCAGCACGGATCGTTAGTACTCTCTTCCTAACCATACAAAATTTACAAAATTTACTCAAATAACTCGTTAACGATTCTACTTTAATTGAAGATTAAATTCATGTACGACAAATGTGAGGAAGGGTCCAGCACGGATCGTTAGTACTCTCTTCCTAACCATACAAAATTTACAAAATTTACTCAAATAACTCGTTAATGATTCTACTTTAATTGAAGATTAAATTCATGTCCGACAAATGTGAGGAAGGGTCCAGCACGGATCGTTAGTACTCTCTTCCTAACCATACAAAATTTACAAAATTTACTCAAATAACTCGTTAATGATTCTATTTTAATTTAAAATTAAATTCATGTCCGACAAATGTGAGGAAGGGTCCAGCACGGATCGTTAGTACTCTCTTCCTAACCATACAAAATTTACAAAATTTACTCAAATGTCTCGTTAATGATTCTACTTTAATTGAAGATTAAATTCATTTCCGACAAATGTGAGGAAGGGTCCAGCACGGACCGTTAGTATTCTCTTCCTAACCATACAAAATTTACAAAATTTACTCAAATAACTCGTTAATGATTCTACTTTAATTGAAAATTAAATTCATGTCCGACAAATGTGAGGAAGGGTCCAGCACGGATCGTTAGTACTCTCTTCCTAACCATACAAAATTTACAAAATTTACTCAAATAACTCGTTATTGATTCTACTTTAATTGAAGATTAAATTCATGTCCGACAAATGTGAGGAAGGGTCCAGCACGGACCGTTAGTATTCTCTTCCTAACCATACAAAATTTACAAAATTTACTCAAATAACTCGTTAATGATTCTACTTTAATTGAAGATTAAATTCATGTCCGACAAATGTGAGGAAGGGTCCAGCACGGATCGTTAGTACTCTCTTCCTAACCATACAAAATTTACAAAATTTACTCAAATATCTCGTTAATGATTCTACTTTAATTGAAGATTAAATTAATGTCCGACAAATGTGAGGAAGGGTCCAGCACGGACCGTTAGTATTCTCTTCCTAACCATACAAAATTTACAAAATTTACTCAAATAACTCGTTAATGATTCTACTTTAATTGATAATTAAATTCATGTCCGACAAATGTGAGGAAGGGTCCAGCACGGATCGTTAGTACTCTCTTCCTAACCATACAAAATTTACTCAAATAACTCGTTAATGATTCTACTTTAATTGAAGATTAAATTCATGTCCGACAAATGTGAGGAAGGGTCCAGCACGGACCGTTAGTATTCTCTTCCTAACCATACAAAATTTACAAAATTTACTCAAATAACTCGTTAATGATTCTACTTTAATTGAAGATTAAATTCATGTCCGACAAATGTGAGGAAGGGTCCAGCACGGATCGTTAGTACTCTCTTCCTAACCATACAAAATTTACAAAATTTACTCAAATAACTCGTTAATGATTCTATATTAATTTAAAATTAAATTCATGTCCGACAAATGTGAGGAAAGGTCCAGCACGGATCGTTAGTACTCTCTTCCTAACCATACAAAATTTACAAAATTTACTCAAATAACTCGTTAACGATTCTACTTTAATTGAAGATTAAATTCATGTACGACAAATGTGAGGAAGGGTCCAGCACGGATCGTTAGTACTCTCTTCCTAACCATACAAAATTTACAAAATTTACTCAAATAACTCGTTAATGATTCTATTTTAATTGAAGATTAAATTCATGTCCGACAAATGTGAGGAAGGGTCCAGCACGGATCGTTAGTACTCTCTTCCTAACCATACAAAATTTACTCAAATAACTCGTTAATGATTCTACTTTAATTGAAAAATAAATTCATGTCCGACAAATGTGAGGAAGGGTCCAGCACGGACCGTTAGTATTCTCTTCCTAACCATACAAAATTTACAAAATTTACTCAAATAACTCGTTAATGATTCTACTTTAATTGAAGATTAAATTCATGTCCGACAAATGTGAGGAAGGGTCCAGCACGGACCGTTAGTACTCTCTTCCTAACCATACAAAATTTACAAAATTTACTCAAATAACTCGTTAATGATTCTACTTTAATTGAAAATTAAATTCATGTCCGACAAATGTGAGGAAGGGTCCAGCACGGATCGTTAGTACTCTCTTCCTAACCATACAAAATTTACAAAATTTACTCAAATAACTCGTTAATGATTCTATTTTAATTTAAAATTAAATTCATGTCCGACAAATGTGAGGAAGGGTCCAGCACGGACCGTTAGTACTCTCTTCCTAACCATACAAAATTTACAAAATTTACTCAAATAACTCGTTAATGATTCTACTTTAATTGAAGATTAAATTCATGTCCGACAAATGTGAGGAAGGGTCCAGCACGGATCGTTAGTACTCTCTTCCTAACCATACAAAATTTACAAAATTTACTCAAATAACTCGTTAATGATTCTATTTTAATTTAAAATTAAATTCATGTCCGACAAATGTGAGGAAGGGTCCAGCACGGACCGTTAGTACTCTCTTCCTAACCATACAAAATTTACAAAATTTACTCAAATAACTCGTTAATGATTCTACTTTAATTGAAGATTAAATTCATGTCCGACAAATTTGAGGAAGGGTCCAGCACGGACCGTTAGTATTCTCTTCCTAACCATACAAAATTTACAAAATTTACTCAAATAACTCGTTAATGATTCTACTTTAATTGAAGATTAAATTCATGTCCGACAAATGTGAGGAAGGGTCCAGCACGGACCGTTAGTACTCTCTTCCTAACCATACAAAATTTACAAAATTTACTCAAATAACTCGTTAATGATTCTACTTTAATTGAAGATTAAATTCATGTCCGACAAATGTGAGGAAGGGTCCAGCACGGACCGTTAGTACTCTCTTCCTAACCATACAAAATTTACAAAATTTACTCAAATAACTCGTTAATGATTCTACTTTAATTGAAGATTAAATTCATGTCCGACAAATGTGAGGAAGGGTCCAGCACGGATCGTTAGTACTCTCTTCCTAACCATACAAAATTTACAAAATTTACTCAAATAACTCGTTAATGATTCTACTTTAATTGAAGATTAAATTCATGTCCGACAAATGTGAGGAAGGGTGCAGAACGGATCGTTAGTACTTTCTTCCTAACCATACAAAATTTACAAAATTTACTCAAATAACTCGTTAATGATTCTACTTTAATTGAAGATTAAATTCATGTCCGACAAATGTGAGGAAGGGTCCAGCACGGACCGTTAGTACTCTCTTCCTAACCATACAAAATTTACAAAATTTACTCAAATAACTCGTTAATGATTCTACTTTAATTGAAGATTAAATTCATGTCCGACAAATGTGAGGAAGGGTCCAGCACGGATCGTTAGTACTCTCTTCCTAACCATACAAAATTTACAAAATTTACTCAAATAACTCGTTAATGATTCTACTTTAATTGAAGATTAAATTCATGTCCGACAAATGTGAGGAAGGGTCCAGCACGGATCGTTAGTACTTTCTTCCTAACCATACAAAATTTACAAAATTTACTCAAATAACTCGTTAATGATTCTACTTTAATTGAAGATTAAATTCATTTCCGACAAATGTGAGGAAGGGTCCAGCACGGACCGTTAGTACTCTCTTCCTAACCATACAAAATTTACAAAATTTACTCAAATAGTTCGTTAATGATTCTATTTTAATTTAAAATTAAATTCATGTCCGACAAATGTGAGGAAGTATCCAGCACGGATCGTTAGTACTCTCTTCCTAACCATACAAAATTTACAAAATTTACTCAAATAACTCGTTAACGATTCTACTTTAATTGAAGATTAAATTCATGTCCGACAAATGTGAGGAAGGGTCCAGCACGGATCGTTAGTACTCTCTTCCTAACCATACAAAATTTACAAAATTTACTCAAATAACTCGTTAATGATTCTACTTTAATTGAAGATTAAATTCATGTCCGACAAATGTGAGGAAGGGTCCAGCACGGATCGTTAGTACTCTCTTCCTAACCATACAAAATTTACAAAATTTACTCAAATAACTCGTTAATGATTCTATTTTAATTTAAAATTAAATTCATGTCCGACAAATGTGAGGAAGGGTCCAGCACGGATCGTTAGTACTCTCTTCCTAACCATACAAAATTTACAAAATTTACTCAAATATCTCGTTAATGATTCTACTTTAATTGAAGATTAAATTCATTTCCGACAAATGTGAGGAAGGGTCCAGCACGGATCGTTAGTACTCTCTTCCTAACCATACAAAATTTACAAAATTTACTCAAATAACTCGTTAATGATTCTACTTTAATTGAAGATTAAATTCATGTCCGACAAATGTGAGGAAGGGTCCAGCACGGATCGTTAGTACTTTCTTCCTAACCATACAAAATTTACAAAATTTACTCAAATAACTCGTTAATGATTCTACTTTAATTGAAGATTAAATTCATTTCCGACAAATGTGAGGAAGGGTCCAGCACGGACCGTTAGTACTCTCTTCCTAACCATACAAAATTTACAAAATTTACTCAAATAGTTCGTTAATGATTCTATTTTAATTTAAAATTAAATTCATGTCCGACAAATGTGAGGAAGTATCCAGCACGGATCGTTAGTACTCTCTTCCTAACCATACAAAATTTACAAAATTTACTCAAATAACTCGTTAACGATTCTACTTTAATTGAAGATTAAATTCATGTACGACAAATGTAAGGAAGGGTCCAGCACGGATCGTTAGTACTCTCTTCCTAACCATACAAAATTTACAAAATTTACTCAAATAACTCGTTAATGATTCTACTTTAATTGAAGATTAAATTCATGTCCGACAAATGTGAGGAAGGGTCCAGCACGGATCGTTAGTACTCTCTTCCTAACCATACAAAATTTACAAAATTTACTCAAATAACTCGTTAATGATTCTATTTTAATTTAAAATTAAATTCATGTCCGACAAATGTGAGGAAGGGTCCAGCACGGATCGTTAGTACTCTCTTCCTAACCATACAAAATTTACAAAATTTACTCAAATATCTCGTTAATGATTCTACTTTAATTGAAGATTAAATTCATTTCCGACAAATGTGAGGAAGGGTCCAGCACGGACCGTTAGTATTCTCTTCCTAACCATACAAAATTTACAAAATTTACTCAAATAACTCGTTAATGATTCTACTTTAATTGAAGATTAAATTCATGTCCGACAAATGTGAGGAAGGGTCCAGCACGGACCGTTAGTACTCTCTTCCTAACCATACAAAATTTACAAAATTTACTCAAATAACTCGTTAATGATTCTACTTTAATTGAAGATTAAATTCATGTCCGACAAATGTGAGGAAGGGTCCAGCACGGACCGTTAGTACTCTCTTCCTAACCATACAAAATTTACAAAATTTACTCAAATAACTCGTTAATGATTCTACTTTAATTGAAGATTAAATTCATGTCCGACAAATGTGAGGAAGGGTCCAGCACGGATCGTTAGTACTCTCTTCCTAACCATACAAAATTTACAAAATTTACTCAAATAACTCGTTAATGATTCTATTTTAATTTAAAATTAAATTCATGTCCGACAAATGTGAGGAAGGGTCCAGCACGGATCGTTAGTACTCTCTTCCTAACCATACAAAATTTACAAAATTTACTCAAATAACTCGTTAACGATTCTACTTTAATTGAAGATTAAATTCATGTACGACAAATGTGAGGAAGGGTCCAGCACGGATCGTTAGTACTCTCTTCCTAACCATACAAAATTTACAAAATTTACTCAAATAACTCGTTAATGATTCTACTTTAATTGAAGATTAAATTCATGTCCGACAAATGTGAGGAAGGGTCCAGCACGGATCGTTAGTACTCTCTTCCTAACCATACAAAATTTACAAAATTTACTCAAATAACTCGTTAATGATTCTATTTTAATTTAAAATTAAATTCATGTCCGACAAATGTGAGGAAGGGTCCAGCACGGATCGTTAGTACTCTCTTCCTAACCATACAAAATTTACAAAATTTACTCAAATATCTCGTTAATGATTCTACTTTAATTGAAGATTAAATTCATTTCCGACAAATGTGAGGAAGGGTCCAGCACGGACCGTTAGTATTCTCTTCCTAACCATACAAAATTTACAAAATTTACTCAAATAACTCGTTAATGATTCTACTTTAATTGAAAATTAAATTCATGTCCGACAAATGTGAGGAAGGGTCCAGCACGGATCGTTAGTACTCTCTTCCTAACCATACAAAATTTACAAAATTTACTCAAATAACTCGTTAATGATTCTACTTTAATTGAAGATTAAATTCATGTCCGACAAATGTGAGGAAGGGTCCAGCACGGACCGTTAGTATTCTCTTCCTAACCATACAAAATTTACAAAATTTACTCAAATAACTCGTTAATGATTCTACTTTAATTGAAGATTAAATTCATGTCCGACAAATGTGAGGAAGGGTCCAGCACGGATCGTTAGTACTCTCTTCCTAACCATACAAAATTTACAAAATTTACTCAAATATCTCGTTAATGATTCTACTTTAATTGAAGATTAAATTAATGTCCGACAAATGTGAGGAAGGGTCCAGCACGGACCGTTAGTATTCTCTTCCTAACCATACAAAATTTACAAAATTTACTCAAATAACTCGTTAATGATTCTACTTTAATTGATAATTAAATTCATGTCCGACAAATGTGAGGAAGGGTCCAGCACGGATCGTTAGTACTCTCTTCCTAACCATACAAAATTTACAAAATTTACTCAAATAACTCGTTAATGATTCTACTTTAATTGAAGATTAAATTCATGTCCGACAAATGTGAGGAAGGGTCCAGCACGGACCGTTAGTATTCTCTTCCTAACCATACAAAATTTACAAAATTTACTCAAATAACTCGTTAATGATTCTACTTTAATTGAAGATTAAATTCATGTCCGACAAATGTGAGGAAGGGTCCAGCACGGATCGTTAGTACTCTCTTCCTAACCATACAAAATTTACAAAATTTACTCAAATAACTTGTTAATGATTCTATTTTAATTTAAAATTAAATTCATGTCCGACAAATGTGAGGAAGGGTCCAGCACGGATCGTTAGTACTCTCTTCCTAACCATACAAAATTTACAAAATTTACTCAAATAACTCGTTAACGATTCTACTTTAATTGAAGATTAAATTCATGTACGACAAATGTGAGGAAGGGTCCAGCACGGATCGTTAGTACTCTCTTCCTAACCATACAAAATTTACAAAATTTACTCAAATAACTCGTTAATGATTCTATTTTAATTGAAGATTAAATTCATGTCCGACAAATGTGAGGAAGGGTCCACCACGGATCGTTAGTACTCTCTTCCTAACCATACAAAATTTACAAAATTTACTCAAATAACTCGTTAATGATTCTACTTTAATTGAAGATTAAATTAATGTCCGACAAATGTGAGGAAGGGTCCAGCACGGACCGTTAGTATTCTCTTCCTAACCATACAAAATTTACAAAATTTACTCAAATAACTCGTTAATGATTCTATTTTAATTGAAGATTAAATTCATGTCCGACAAATGTGAGGAAGGGTCCAGCACGGATCGTTAGTACTCTCTTCCTAACTATACAAAATTTACAAAATTTACTCAAATATCTCGTTAATGATTCTACTTTAATTGAAGATTAAATTAATGTCCGACAAATGTGAGGAAGGGTCCAGCACGGACCGTTAGTATTCTCTTCCTAACCATACAAAATTTACAAAATTTACTCAAATAACTCGTTAATGATTCTACTTTAATTGAAAATTAAATTCATGTCCGACAAATGTGAGGAAGGGTCCAGCACGGATCGTTAGTACTCTCTTCCTAACCATACAAAATTTACAAAATTTACTCAAATAACTCGTTAACGATTCTACTTTAATTGAAGATTAAATTCATTTCCGACAAATGTGAGGAAGGGTCCAGCACGGATCGTTAGTACTCTCTTCCTAACCATACAAAATTTACAAAATTTACTCAAATAACTCGTTAATGATTCTATTTTAATTGAAGATTAAATTCATGTCCGACAAATGTGAGGAAGGGTCCAGCACGGATCGTTAGTACTCTCTTCCTAACCATACAAAATTTACAAAATTTACTCAAATAACTCGTTAACGATTCTACTTTAATTGAAGATTAAATTCATGTACGACAAATGTGAGGAAGGGTCCAGCACGGATCGTTAGTACTCTCTTCCTAACCATACAAAATTTACAAAATTTACTCAAATAACTCGTTAATGATTCTATTTTAATTGAAGATTAAATTCATGTCCGACAAATGTCAGGAAGGGTCCAGCACGGATCGTTAGTACTCTCTTCCTAACTATACAAAATTTACAAAATTTACTCAAATATCTCGTTAATGATTCTACTTTAATTGAAGATTAAATTAATGTCCGACAAATGTGAGGAAGGGTCCAGCACGGACCGTTAGTATTCTCTTCCTAACCATACAAAATTTACAAAATTTACTCAAATAACTCGTTAATGATTCTACTTTAATTGAAAATTAAATTCATGTCCGACAAATGTGAGGAAGGGTCCAGCACGGATCGTTAGTACTCTCTTCCTAACCATACAAAATTTACAAAATTTACTCAAATAACTCGTTAACGATTCTACTTTAATTGAAGATTAAATTCATGTACGACAAATGTGAGGAAGGGTCCAGCACGGATCGTTAGTACTCTCTTCCTAACCATACAAAATTTACAAAATTTACTCAAATAACTCGTTAATGATTCTATTTTAATTGAAGATTAAATTCATGTCCGATAAATGTGAGGAAGGGTCCAGCACAGATCGTTAGTACTCTCTTCCTAACCATACAAAATTTACAAAATTTACTCAAATAACTCGTTAACGATTCTACTTTAATTGAAGATTAAATTCATGTACGACAAATGTGAGGAAGGGTCCAGCACGGATCGTTAGTACTCTCTTCCTAACCATACAAAATTTACAAAATTTACTCAAATAACTCGTTAATGATTCTATTTTAATTGAAGATTAAATTCATGTCCGACAAATGTCAGGAAGGGTCCAGCACGGATCGTTAGTACTCTCTTCCTAAACATACAAAATTTACAAAATTTACTCAAATATCTCCTTAATGATTCTACTTTAATTGAAGATTAAATTAATGTCCGACAAATGTGAGAAAGGGTCCAGCACGGACCGTTAGTATTCTCTTCCTAACCATACAAAATTTACAAAATTTACTCAAATAACTCGTTAATGATTCTACTTTAATTGAAAATTAAATTCATGTCCGACAAATGTGAGGAAGGGTCCAGCACGGATCGTTAGTACTCTCTTCCTAACCATACAAAATTTACAAAATTTACTCAAATAACTCGTTAATGATTCTACTTTAATTGAAGATTAAATTCATGTCCGACAAATGTGAGGAAGGGTCCAGCACGGACCGTTAGTATTCTCTTCCTAACCATACAAAATTTACAAAATTTACTCAAATAACTCGTTAATGATTCTACTTTAATTGAAGATTAAATTCATGTCCGACAAATGTGAGGAAGGGTCCAGCACGGATCGTTAGTACTCTCTTCCTAACCATACAAAATTTACAAAATTTACTCAAATAACTCGTTAATGATTCTATTTTAATTTAAAATTAAATTCATGTCCGACAAATGTGAGGAAGGGTCCAGCACGGATCGTTAGTACTCTCTTCCTAACCATACAAAATTTACAAAATTTACTCAAATAACTCGTTAACGATTCTACTTTATTTGAAGATTAAATTCATGTACGACAAATGTGAGGAAGGGTCCAGCACGGATCGTTAGTACTCTCTTCCTAACCATACAAAATTTACAAAATTTACTCAAATAACTCGTTAATGATTCTACTTTAATTGAAGATTAAATTCATGTCCGACAAATGTGAGGAAGGGTCCAGCACGGACCGTTAGTATTCTCTTCCTAACCATACAAAATTTACAAAATTTACTCAAATAACTCGTTAATGATTCTACTTTAATTGAAGATTAAATTCATGTCCGACAAATGTGAGGAAGGGTCCAGCACGGATCGTTAGTACTCTCTTCCTAACCATACAAAATTTACAAAATTTACTCAAATATCTCGTTAATGATTCTACTTTAATTGAAGATTAAATTCATTTCCGACAAATGTGAGGAAGGGTCCAGCACGGACCGTTAGTATTCTCTTCCTAACCATACAAAATTTACAAAATTTACTCAAATAACTCGTTAATGATTCTACTTTAATTGAAAATTAAATTCATGTCCGACAAATGTGAGGAAGGGTCCAGCACGGATCGTTAGTACTCTCTTCCTAACCATACAAAATTTACAAAATTTACTCAAATAACTCGTTAATGATTCTACTTTAATTGAAGATTAAATTCATGTCCGACAAATGTGAGGAAGGGTCCAGCACGGACCGTTAGTATTCTCTTCCTAACCATACAAAATTTACAAAATTTACTCAAATAACTCGTTAATGATTCTACTTTAATTGAAGATTAAATTCATGTCCGACAAATGTGAGGAAGGGTCCAGCACGGATCGTTAGTACTCTCTTCCTAACCATACAAAATTTACAAAATTTACTCAAATATCTCGTTAATGATTCTACTTTAATTGAAGATTAAATTAATGTCCGACAAATGTGAGGAAGGGTCCAGCACGGACCGTTAGTATTCTCTTCCTAACCATACAAAATTTACAAAATTTACTCAAATAACTCGTTAATGATTTTACTTTAATTGATAATTAAATTCATGTCCGACAAATGTGAGGAAGGGTCCAGCACGGATCGTTAGTACTCTCTTCCTAACCATACAAAATTTACAAAATTTACTCAAATAACTCGTTAATGATTCTAGTTTAATTGAAGATTAAATTCATGTCCGACAAATGTGAGGAAGGGTCCAGCACGGACCGTTAGTATTCTCTTCCTAACCATACAAAATTTACAAAATTTACTCAAATAACTCGTTAATGATTCTACTTTAATTGAAGATTAAATTCATGTCCGACAAATGTGAGGAAGGGTCCAGCACGGATCGTTAGTACTCTCTTCCTAACCATACAAAATTTACAAAATTTACTCAAATAACTCGTTAACGATTCTACTTTAATTGAAGATTAAATTCATGTACGACAAATGTGAGGAAGGGTCCAGCACGGATCGTTAGTACTCTCTTCCTAACCATACAAAATTTACAAAATTTACTCAAATAACTCGTTAATGATTCTATTTTAATTGAAGATTAAATTCATGTCCGACAAATGTGAGGAAGGGTCCAGCACGGATCGTTAGTACTCTCTTCCTAACCATACAAAATTTACTCAAATAACTCGTTAATGATTCTACTTTAATTGAAAAATAAATTCATGTCCGACAAATGTGAGGAAGGGTCCAGCACGGACCGTTAGTATTCTCTTCCTAACCATACAAAATTTACAAAATTTACTCAAATAACTCGTTAATGATTCTATTTTAATTTAAAATTAAATTCATGTCCGACAAATGTGAGGAAGGGTCCAGCACGGATCGTTAGTACTCTCTTCCTAACCATACAAAATTTACAAAATTTACTCAAATAACTCGTTAACGATTCTACTTTAATTGAAGATTAAATTCATGTACGACAAATGTGAGGAAGGGTCCAGCACGGATCGTTAGTACTCTCTTCCTAACCATACAAAATTTACAAAATTTACTCAAATAACTCGTTAATGATTCTATTTTAATTGAAGATTAAATTCATGTCCGACAAATGTGAGGAAGGGTCCAGCACGGATCGTTAGTACTCTCTTCCTAACCATACAAAATTTACTCAAATAACTCGTTAATGATTCTACTTTAATTGAAAAATAAATTCATGTCCGACAAATGTGAGGAAGGGTCCAGCACGGACCGTTAGTATTCTCTTCCTAACCATACAAAATTTACAAAATTTACTCAAATAACTCGTTAATGATTCTACTTTAATTGAAGATTAAATTCATGTCCGACAAATGTGAGGAAGGGTCCAGCACGGACCGTTAGTATTCTCTTCCTAACCATACAAAATTTACAAAATTTACTCAAATAACTCGTTAATGATTCTACTTTAATTGAAGATTAAATTAATGTCCGACAAATGTGAGGAAGGGTCCAGCACGGACCGTTAGTATTCTCTTCCTAACCATACAAAATTTACAAAATTTACTCAAATAACTCGTTAATGATTTTACTTTAATTGATAATTAAATTCATGTCCGACAAATGTGAGGAAGGGTCCAGCACGGATCGTTAGTACTCTCTTCCTAACCATACAAAATTTACAAAATTTACTCAAATAACTCGTTAATGATTCTAGTTTAATTGAAGATTAAATTCATGTCCGACAAATGTGAGGAAGGGTCCAGCACGGACCGTTAGTATTCTCTTCCTAACCATACAAAATTTACAAAATTTACTCAAATAACTCGTTAATGATTCTACTTTAATTGAAGATTAAATTCATGTCCGACAAATGTGAGGAAGGGTCCAGCACGGATCGTTAGTACTCTCTTCCTAACCATACAAAATTTACAAAATTTACTCAAATAACTCGTTAACGATTCTACTTTAATTGAAGATTAAATTCATGTACGACAAATGTGAGGAAGGGTCCAGCACGGATCGTTAGTACTCTCTTCCTAACCATACAAAATTTACAAAATTTACTCAAATAACTCGTTAATGATTCTATTTTAATTGAAGATTAAATTCATGTCCGACAAATGTGAGGAAGGGTCCAGCACGGATCGTTAGTACTCTCTTCCTAACCATACAAAATTTACTCAAATAACTCGTTAATGATTCTACTTTAATTGAAAAATAAATTCATGTCCGACAAATGTGAGGAAGGGTCCAGCACGGACCGTTAGTATTCTCTTCCTAACCATACAAAATTTACAAAATTTACTCAAATAACTCGTTAATGATTCTATTTTAATTTAAAATTAAATTCATGTCCGACAAATGTGAGGAAGGGTCCAGCACGGATCGTTAGTACTCTCTTCCTAACCATACAAAATTTACAAAATTTACTCAAATAACTCGTTAACGATTCTACTTTAATTGAAGATTAAATTCATGTACGACAAATGTGAGGAAGGGTCCAGCACGGATCGTTAGTACTCTCTTCCTAACCATACAAAATTTACAAAATTTACTCAAATAACTCGTTAATGATTCTATTTTAATTGAAGATTAAATTCATGTCCGACAAATGTGAGGAAGGGTCCAGCACGGATCGTTAGTACTCTCTTCCTAACCATACAAAATTTACTCAAATAACTCGTTAATGATTCTACTTTAATTGAAAAATAAATTCATGTCCGACAAATGTGAGGAAGGGTCCAGCACGGACCGTTAGTATTCTCTTCCTAACCATACAAAATTTACAAAATTTACTCAAATAACTCGTTAATGATTCTACTTTAATTGAAGATTAAATTCATGTCCGACAAATGTGAGGAAGGGTCCAGCACGGACCGTTAGTATTCTCTTCCTAACCATACAAAATTTACAAAATTTACTCAAATAACTCGTTAATGATTCTACTTTAATTGAAGATTAAATTAATGTCCGACAAATGTGAGGAAGGGTCCAGCACGGACCGTTAGTACTCTCTTCCTAACCATACAAAATTTACAAAATTTACTCAAATAACTCGTTAATGATTCTACTTTAATTGAAAATTAAATTCATGTCCGACAAATGTGAGGAAGGGTCCAGCACGGATCGTTAGTACTCTCTTCCTAACCATACAAAATTTACAAAATTTACTCAAATAACTCGTTAATGATTCTATTTTAATTTAAAATTAAATTCATGTCCGACAAATGTGAGTAAAGGTCCAGCACGGACCGTTAGTACTCTCTTCCTAACCATACAAAATTTACAAAATTTACTCAAATAACTCGTTAATGATTCTACTTTAATTGAAGATTAAATTCATGTCCGACAAATTTGAGGAAGGGTCCAGCACGGACCGTTAGTATTCTCTTCCTAACCATACAAAATTTACAAAATTTACTCAAATAACTCGTTAATGATTCTACTTTAATTGAAGATTAAATTCATGTCCGACAAATGTGAGGAAGGGTCCAGCACGGACCGTTAGTACTCTCTTCCTAACCATACAAAATTTACAAAATTTACTCAAATAACTCGTTAATGATTCTACTTTAATTGAAGATTAAATTCATGTCCGACAAATGTGAGGAAGGGTCCAGCACGGATCGTTAGTACTCTCTTCCTAACCATACAAAATTTACAAAATTTACTCAAATAACTCGTTAATGATTTTACTTTAATTGAAGATTAAATTCATGTCCGACAAATGTGAGGAAGGGTCCAGCACGGATCGTTAGTACTCTCTTCCTAACCATACAAAATTTACAAAATTTACTCAAATAACTCGTTAATGATTCTATTTTAATTCAAAATTAAATTCATGTCCGACAAATGTGAGGAAGGGTCCAGCACGGATCGTTAGTACTCTCTTCCTAACCATACCAAATTTACAAAATTTACTCAAATATCTCGTTAATGATTCTACTTTAATTGAAGATTAAATTCATTTCCGACAAATGTGAGGAAGGGTCCAGCACGGACCGTTAGTATTCTCTTCCTAACCATACAAAATTTACAAAATTTACTCAAATAACTCGTTAATGATTCTACTTTAATTGAAAATTAAATTCATGTCCGACAAATGTGAGGAAGGGTCCAGCACGGATCGTTAGTACTCTCTTCCTAACCATACAAAATTTACAAAATTTACTCAAATAACTCGTTAATGATTCTACTTTAATTGAAGATTAAATTCATGTCCGACAAATGTGAGGAAGGGTCCAGCACGGACCGTTAGTATTCTCTTCCTAACCATACAAAATTTACAAAATTTACTCAAATAACTCGTTAATGATTCTACTTTAATTGAAGATTAAATTCATGTCCGACAAATGTGAGGAAGGGTCCAGCACGGATCGTTAGTACTCTCTTCCTAACCATACAAAATTTACAAAATTTACTCAAATATCTCGTTAATGATTCTACTTTAATTGAAGATTAAATTAATGTCCGACAAATGTGAGGAAGGGTCCAGCACGGACCGTTAGTATTCTCTTCCTAACCATACAAAATTTACAAAATTTACTCAAATAACTCGTTAATGATTCTACTTTAATTGAAAATTAAATTCATGTCCGACAAATGTGAGGAAGGGTCCAGCACGGATCGTTAGTACTCTCTTCCTAACCATACAAAATTTACAAAATTTACTCAAATAACTCGTTAATGATTCTACTTTAATTGAAGATTAAATTCATGTCCGACAAATGTGAGGAAGGGTCCAGCACGGACCGTTAGTATTCTCTTCCTAACCATACAAAATTTACAAAATTTACTCAAATAACTCGTTAATGATTCTACTTTAATTGAAGATTAAATTCATGTCCGACAAATGTGAGGAAGGGTCCAGCACGGATCGTTAGTACTCTCTTCCTAACCATACAAAATTTACAAAATTTACTCAAATAACTCGTTAATGATTCTATTTTAATTTAAAATTAAATTCATGTCCGACAAATGTGAGGAAGGGTCCAGCACGGATCGTTAGTACTCTCTTCCTAACCATACAAAATTTACAAAATTTACTCAAATAACTCGTTAATGATTCTACTTTAATTGAAGATTAAATTCATGTACGACAAATGTGAGGAAGGGTCCAGCACGGATCGTTAGTACTCTCTTCCTAACCATACAAAATTTAAAAAATTTACTCAAATAACTCGTTAATGATTCTATTTTAATTGAAGATTAAATTCATGTCCGACAAATGTGAGGAAGGGTCCAGCACGGATCGTTAGTACTCTCTTCCTAACCATACAAAATTTACTCAAATAACTCGTTAATGATTCTACTTTAATTGAAAAATAAATTCATGTCCGACAAATGTGAGGAAGGGTCCAGCACGGACCGTTAGTATTCTCTTCCTAACCATACAAAATTTACAAAATTTACTCAAATAACTCGTTAATGATTCTACTTTAATTGAAGATTAAATTCATGTCCGACAAATGTGAGGAAGGGTCCAGCACGGACCGTTAGTATTCTCTTCCTAACCATACAAAATTTACAAAATTTACTCAAATAACTCGTTAATGATTCTACTTTAATTGAAGATTAAATTCATGTCCGACAAATGTGAGGAAGGGTCCAGCACGGATCGTTAGTACTCTCTTCCTAACCATACAAAATTTACAAAATTTACTCAAATATCTCGTTAATGATTCTACTTTAATTGAAGATTAAATTCATGTCCGACAAATGTGAGGAAGGGTCCAGCACGGACCGTTAGTATTCTCTTCCTAACCATACAAAATTTACAAAATTTACTCAAATAACTCGTTAATGATTCTACTTTAATTGAAAATTAAATTCATGTCCGACAAATGTGAGGAAGGGTCCAGCACGGATCGTTAGTACTCTCTTCCTAACCATACAAAATTTACAAAATTTACTCAAATAACTCGTTAATGATTCTATTTTAATTGAGGATTAAATTCATGTCCGACAAATGTGAGGAAGGGTCCAGCACGGATCGTTAGTACTCTCTTCCTAACCATACAAAATTTACTCAAATAACTCGTTAATGATTCTACTTTAATTGAAAAATAAATTCATGTCCGACAAATGTGAGGAAGGGTCCAGCACGGACCGTTAGTATTCTCTTCCTAACCATACAAAATTTACAAAATTTACTCAAATAACTCGTTAATGATTCTACTTTAATTGAAGATTAAATTGATGTCCGATAAATGTGAGGAAGGGTCCAGCACGGACCGTTAGTATTCTCTTCCTAACCATACAAAATTTACAAAATTTACTCAAATAACTCGTTAATGATTCTACTTTAATTGAAGATTAAATTCATGTCCGACAAATGTGAGGAAGGGTCCAGCACGGATCGTTAGTACTCTCTTCCTAACCATACAAAATTTACAAAATTTACTCAAATATCTCGTTAATGATTCTACTTTAATTGAAGATTAAATTCATGTCCGACAAATGTGAGGAAGGGTCCAGCACGGACCGTTAGTATTCTCTTCCTAACCATACAAAATTTACAAAATTTACTCAAATAACTCGTTAATGATTCTACTTTAATTGAAAATTAAATTCATGTCCGACAAATGTGAGGAAGGGTCCAGCACGGATCGTTAGTACTCTCTTCCTAACCATACAAAATTTACAAAATTTACTCAAATAACTCGTTAATGATTCTACTTTAATTGAAGATTAAATTGATGTCCGATAAATGTGAGGAAGGGTCCAGCACGGACCGTTAGTACTCTCTTCCTAACCATACAAAATTTACTCAAATAACTCGTTAATGATTCTACTTTAATTGAAAAATAAATTCATGTCCGACAAATGTGAGGAAGGGTCCAGCACGGACCGTTAGTATTCTCTTCCTAACCATACAAAATTTACAAAATTTACTCAAATAACTCGTTAATGATTCTACTTTAATTGAAGATTAAATTGATGTCCGATAAATGTGAGGAAGGGTCCAGCACGGACCGTTAGTATTCTCTTCCTAACCATACAAAATTTACAAAATTTACTCAAATAACTCGTTAATGATTCTACTTTAATTGAAGATTAAATTCATGTCCGACAAATGTGAGGAAGGGTCCAGCACGGATCGTTAGTACTCTCTTCCTAACCATACAAAATTTACAAAATTTACTCAAATAACTCGTTAATGACTCTATTTTAATTGAAAATTAAATTCATGTCCGACAAATGTGAGGAAGGGTTTATTAAGGTATTCTAATTATCGGTACAAGAAAACAAAAGAGCTGGTTTCAATATTTTTCGTGCTAACTTTGCTTGATTTCAACTATTTATACAATGTCTGTGAAGTTAGCACGAAAAGTTAGCACGAAAAACGCACTGGCAATACTATTTAGTAGAGTGGTTCAAACATAGGGTTTCATTTCATTTTAGTACAAATATATGAAATACACATATGTATGTACTAAAAAGTTAGCACGGAAAACAATGAAAATATACCGATGTGAAGCTGGCACGAAAAGTTAGCACGAAAAATTAAAATATGTACGAATTTAATGAGCCGTAATTTTTTTCTTATTATTAATTATCTATTGTAATTATAATTGATGATTTTATTTTAAAGTGACATCCTTACTGAACGTCTAGTTAAAATTGAAGACAATTCTTACGGGTCAGACAGGAGTACTAATGCTTGGTGCTAGACCCTTCCTAACATTTGTCTGGAATGATTTTGATTTTATTTTAAAGTGACATCCTTACTGAACTTCTAGTTAAAATTTCATACAATTCTTATGGGTCAGACGGGAGTACTAATGCTTGGTGCTGGACCCTTCCTAACATTTGTCTGGAATGATTTTGATTTTATTTTAAAGTGACATCCTTACTGAACTTCTAGTTAAAATTTCAGACAATTCTTATGGGTCAGACGGGAGTACTAATGCTTGGTGCTGGACCCTTCCTAACATTTGTCTGGAATGATTTTGATTTTATTTTAAAGTGACATCCTTACTGAACGTCTAGTTAAAATTGAAGACAATTCTTATGGGTCAGACGGGAGTACTAATGCTTCGTGCTAGACCCTTCCTAACATTTGTCTGGAATGATTTTGATTTGATTTTAAAGTGATATCCTTACTGAACTTCTAGTTAAAATTTCATACAATTCTTATGGGTCAGACGGGAGTACTAATGCTTGGTGCTGGACCCTTCCTAACATTTGTCTGGAATGATTTTGATTTTATTTTAAAGTGACATCCTTACTGAACTTCTAGTTAAAATTTCAGACAATTCTTATGGGTCAGACGGGAGTACTAATGCTTGGTGCTGGACCCTTCCTAACATTTGTCTGGAATGATTTTGATTTTATTTTAAAGTGACATCCTTACTGAACGTCTAGTTAAAATTGAAGACAATTCTTATGGGTCAGACGGGAGTACTAATGCTTCGTGCTAGACCCTTCCTAACATTTGTCTGGAATGATTTTGATTTTATTTTAAAGTGACATCCTTACTGAACTTCTAGTTAAAATTTCAGACAATTCTTATGGGTCAGACGGGAGTACTAATGCTTCGTGCTGGACCCTTCCTAACATTTGTCTGGATTGATTTTGATTTTATTTTAAAGTGACATCCTTACTGAACTTCTAGTTAAAATTGAAGACAATTCTTATGGGTCAGACGGGAGAACTAATGCTTGGTGCTGGACCCTTCCTAACATTTGTCTGGAATGATTTTGATTTTATTTTAAAGTGACATCCTTACTGAACTTCTAGTTAAAATTTCAGACAATTCTTATGGGTCAGACGGGAGTACTAATGCTTCGTGCTGGACCCTTCCTAACATTTGTCTGGAATGATTTTGATTTTATTTTAAAGTGACATCCTTACTGAACGTCTAGTAAAATTGAAGACAATTCTTATGGGTCAGACGGGAGTACTAATGATTCGTGCTAGACCCTTCCTAACATTTGTCTGGAATGATTTTGATTTTATTTTAAAGTGACATCCTTACTGAACTTCTAGTTAAAATTTCAGACAATTCTTATGGGTCAGACGGGAGTACTAATGCTTGGTGCTGGACTCTTCCTAACATTTGTCTGGATTGATTTTGATTTTATTTTAAAGTGACATCCTTACTGAACGTCTAGTTAAAATTGAAGACAATTCGTATGGGTCAGACGGGAGTACTAATGCTTCGTGCTAGACCCTTCCTAACATTTGTCTGGAATGATTTTGATTTTATTTTAAAGTGACATCCTTACTGAACGTCTAGTTAAAATTACAGACAATTCTTATGGGTCAGACGGGAGAACTAATGCTTGGTGCTGGACCCTTCATAACATTTGTCTGGAATGATTTTGATTTTATTTTAAAGTGACATCCTTACTGAACTTCTAGTTAAAATTTCAGACAATTATTATGGATCAGACAGAAGTATCGAGTGTATTTATGTTGAGTGAATGTTGGCCTTGGTTCATTAATTGGATTTATCGTATTGATAAATTCAACGAGAATGGTTGGTAAATGTTGGCCGTGGTTCATCAATTGAATTTGCCGTATTGATAAATTTAATAGGAATGGCTAAGCTTTATCAATATTTCTATTTAGAGGCCGAGTCTTATTGCATATCTTATAATTCATCAATTGGATTTATCGTATTGATAAATTCAACGAGAATGACTGTGCTTCATCAATGTTTCGCGAGTCTTATTGCATATGTCGATTTACCGTGGTTCATCAATTGGATTTATGTATTGAAAAATTCAATGAGAATGGCTGAGCTTAGTCGATGTTTCTTTCTGACTACCGAGTTTTATTGCATATATATTATATATATTGGCCATTATTAATTTATTAATTTTATAGTACAGATAATTTAAAAGGGATAAAATTTGATTGTTGATTATTATAATTAAAAATATATAAATATACACAATACATATAATTATGTCATATGAATATATCAATTGGTCGTGGATTTGAATTTTAAAGTTTTATACATTTCGCTTTTTGAATATTATTAAATGAGGAACTCTACCTTCTCTAACATTGATTTATTAATGTGTTGTACTTGCGATTTTAAGTCATCGTAGTCTACCAACGAACATTCCAGATTTTAGGCATTTATACACGTAGTGTGACCCATACGAATTGTCTTCAATTTTAACTAGACGTTCAGTAAGGATGTCACTTTAAAATAAAATCAAAATCAATCCAGACAAATGTTAGGAAGGGTCCAGCACCAAGCATTAGTACTCCCGTCTGACCCATAAGAATTGTCTTCAATTTTAACTAGAAGTTCAGTAAGGATGTCACTTTAAAATAAAATAAAAATCATTCCAGACAAATGTTAGGAAGGGTCTAGCACGAAGCATTAGTACTCCCGTCTGACCCATAAGAATTGTCTTCAATTTTAACTAAACGTTCAGTAAGGATGTCACTTTAAAATAAAATCAAAATCATTCCAGACAAATGTTAGGAAGGGTCCAGCACGAAGCATTAGTACTCCCGTCTGACCCATAAGAATTGTCTGAAATTTTAACTAGAAGTTCAGTAAGGATGTCACTTTAAAATAAAATCAAAATCATTCCAGACAAATGTTAGGAAGGGTCCAGCACCAAGCATTAGTTCTCCCGTCTGACCCATAAGAATTGTATGAAATTTTAACTAGACGTTCAGTAAGGATGTCACTTTAAAATAAAATCAAAATCAATCCAGACAAATGTTAGGAAGGGTCCAGCACGAAGCATTAGTACTCCCGTCTGACCCATAAGAATTGTCTTCAATTTTAACTAGACGTTCAGTAAGCATGTCACTTTAAAATAAAATCAAAATCAATAAGGGTCCAGCACGAAGCATTAGTACTCCCGTCTGACCCATACGAATTGTCTTCAATTTTAACTAGACGTTCAGTAAGGATGTCACTTTAAAATAAAATCAAAATCATTCCAGACAAATGTTAGGAAGGGTCCAGCACCAAGCATTAGTTCTGCCGTCTGACCCATAAGAATTGTATAAAATTTTAACTAGAAGTTCAGTAAGGATGTCATTTTAAAATAAAATCAAAATCATTCCAGACAAATGTTAGGAAGGGTCCAGCACGAAGCATTAGTACTCCCGTCTGACCCATAAGAATTGTCTGAAATTTTAACTAGAAGTTCAGTAAGGATGTCACTTTAAAATAAAATCAAAATCATTCCAGACAAATGTTAGGAAGGGTCCATCACGAAGCATTAGTACTCCCGTCTGACCCATAAGAATTGTCTTCAATTTTAACTAGACGTTCAGTAAGGATGTCACTTTAAAATAAAATCAAAATCATTCCAGACAAATGTTAGGAAGGGTCCATCACGAAGCATTAGTACTCCCGTCTGACCCATAAGAATTGTCTGAAATTTTAACGTAAGGATGCCACTTTAAATTGCAATCAAAATGGATCGTTTGAGCTCCCTTCCTAATCTTTTGAAAACTCCGAATTCTTTTCTAAACTGGTCGAATTTGGTCGATAATTTTACAAAATTTTATTTACATTAGAAAAATTTTTGTATTCTTCTTTCTGCAAAAAAAATGTTTTTGCTTATGGTCTTTCAAATAGAAATATTCGTGCTAACTCTATCTAATACTCAAACCGTTTTAGTGCTATGGTTTTAGAACATATATTTTTATTTAACATTCTGTCTTGATAAGGTAAATAGTTTTTTTTTTGTTATAATAACTATTAACTTACCTTAATTTTTTTCTTAGTATTTAATTATCATTACAATAGATTATTAATAATAAGAAAAAAAATTACGGCTCATTACGTTACAATTAAATTAATGATTTAGTTGGTTTAAGTCTTTAGTTAGATCAAAAGTATTGCCATACGTACATATTTTAATTTTTCGTGCTAACTTTTCGTGCCAGCTTCACATCGGTTTTATACACGAGTAAATATGAATATTCCATTTGCAATTTTGTTATTCTTTGATTTTCTCTTTTTTCGTGCTAACTTTATTCCGGGCTATCGAATATTACATTTTTCGTGCTAACTTTTTAGTACAAATGTGTCTTTGATTTGTTTGTACTAAAAGTGTTGCCATTGCGTTTTACGTGCTAACTTTTCGTGCCAGCTTCACAGACATAATTTTTGTGGTGAATATAATGTCAAAAATTTAACTTTTTAACTTTTTATGCGATATTTTTTTCATTTCGCACACAGACTAAAAACAATTTACGTAAAAACAATTCGTCTAAACACAATTCATCTAAAAACAGTTCGTCTAAAATTCGTTTTTTCTTGTTTAAATATTTGTAGTTTTACTTTGGGAATTTTACAACAACAATGTCGTTTATTTTCATTCCGGAATGAACAGTTTCAAACCAAATTTTTGTTGATTGATTTTTTTTTTGTTGTTAATATATTAGATTGTAATAACATTTGAGAGCGGTGTATAAAATAGAATAGCTCTTACTTATTATTCCCATTCCTAGATGTCACTTAACACACAAATAGAAACAACAGGGATTCGTGCTGAGTAAACGATTTGAAAGAAAACTTTTTACGTAAAATTAACATAATTTCTTTCATAGCAATGGTATAATTTTAGTAGATTTATAAAAAAAAATTATATTAAATTAATTATTATTACAATTTAGTTATTAATATAGAGGGAAACCACCAAAAATATGTTTAAACGAATCAAAAATCAGACCGATTTTAGAATCCGACCGGTTCGATCACCCATTTGATTTTTTTTATATGTTTTAAATTGTAGGCGACATCTATGGTTTAAACAAAAGTCGTTAATAAAGCATTGCCACATGATATGAACCTGTATTCGGGCAGATTTTTGTCATGTGGCAATGTTTTTAGAAGGAGACTAAAAAGATATGGTTATAATTGTTTATAAATTTTATGTTATGACGTATTTTACAACAACAACATTCCATAAAAGTTTAGCAATAGTTTATATTCCAAGTGGATTTTCAGTAAGAAATAAACATTTTCATGATTCGATATTTCAATCAAATAAAACTACATGTTTTATGAACATTTTCGTATAAAAATAATATAAAAGCTCATAATTCCTATTAGACTAAACCTAGACTCCTAGACTAAAAATGTAAATGAAAACAATCGTTTTTCCATATAGTTTCATAGTAAAGAAAAAATTTTATATACTTTATTTTAAGCTTAGTAAAAAATACAATCAATGTGGAGGCTCTTATTTATAGAGTAGGCTCTGGTATAATTCGATGACCTGAAATAAAGCGTAATTGTTTTTGTTTTGTTATATTACAGCAAAAAAAATGAAATTATTTAAGAGACAAATATGTCCGAGAAAAAAGACTCTTATCCCAAGCGTCGGGGTCAAAGGCCAAAGTATTTATTACCCATTTGGGAATTTTATCCAATGATGGAATTATTAAATGATACATTAACACCAAGAAAGTAGGTTTAGCGTTATGAGTATTTAGAATAAATTTAAAATTTTCTTTTTTGGAGGATGATTGGAAGTTTAGATTTTACCATGGAAACATCCAGCGACGATGATGCTTCCCTTTCCATACTTTCACTGAAGAGGATGACGACTTAGTGTTTGCGGATTAAGATGACTCTTCATCTCCTTCTAGTGGCAAAAAAAACTAGGAAATCAAAAGACGACATGTTGCATAATGAGTTTCGCGCCACTTTAAAACAATTAAAAATGTCTAATGAAGCCAAAAACGAGTTTAAAATAGAAATGCTGATGAAGGCACAAGATGCTGTAACCAATAGTATATTGTATTAAATATAAATGTCTGTGAATTCTTTTTATTATTTATTCTTATCGATTGAAATCTGAAAATATTTAATCTATTGAATATTTTATTTATTTTTTAACCGCCAATTCAAGTTTTATATGTTTATTCGAGGGTACTGGAATTGTACAGCCCCTTCATTGAAGAAATGATTTTTCAATAAGTCTCTTAAATGAAAAGCAAATTTCGCAGCGTTTCTCGATCCCAGTCGAACCGACCACAACTCTTCGACTTTCCCTCTCTACTCACCGTCATGTATAATGTTGTGTTCATCCTATCCAGAAAATTTTTTGGGCAATATTTATTGGCGGAATCATTAAGTTTTATGAAATTGTGAAGTGCAACGGCGGCCGGAACTGTCTTACTAGCATTCTATGGATACATATCAAGTCTGTTTAATAAAATTCTCCAACGAGCCACAAGTATTCCTAAAGAATTTTCTATAGTAAAATAGTTCAGAATATTTTTTATATAAAATAAATAAATCGAGCAACAATTCTAAATCCTCGTAGTCATCCATTTTTAATATTTTTTTACAGCTAAAAATAATTTAAGATAAACGGAACGGATGCACTGTAACTAGCGAATGGAAAACACGGATCGGAAACAATTTTGGCAAAGCGGGACGGAACGAAACGGATGCATTGTAACCGGGGCTTTAGCTTAAATTTGTGTTTTTGTGAATCTTTGTGTCACTGCTAGGGGTTTAATTAATAGCGGAGAATATTCATCTTTTTTTTCTTTTTTTAGGGATGAAATTTTGTTTATATTTTTTTTTTCTTTTAAATGAACATAGAGTGGCTGGGAGAGGATAAGCTTCTGGTAGAGTTAGATATCTGCAGGTTGATACGCCCAAGGAATGGTATAGTAACCCCAGAGCTTAAGTTTTTTGTTTCCAATACGCTAGCTTATTACTTGATAAGTTTGTGACATACACCTCTAAAACTGTATTAATTGGACCCCCTGTTGTGAAATGCCCAGGTGTTAGTGGCTATAGATCACGTGGATCACTAGAAAGTGATTAAAGAGGGCGAGAATTTATCTCTATAGCCAATGTTGTTAACTGCTCCAAGGTCAATACTTGAACTCCAACTACTTTTTTCATGTGAGATTTAAACATCCGAACTGCTGCCTCCCAGAGGCCTCCGCAGTGTGGCGATCTAGGCGAAATGTATTTCCACGTGATGCCTTTATTTGAATAAAATGCTTGCAAGTCTATGTTTGATCCACGAACTAAATTTTCTATCTCTTTGATCTCTGTTGGTGTCCACGAAATTTCCGACGTTATCACTATAAATGATTGCACTTCGTCCTCGTCTTGAAAAAAATCGTTTCAAACATTCAATGAAAGATTTGCTCGTTGCGTCCTCCACCAATTCCAAATGGACGGCCTTACTGACGAAGCAAAAGAATATGCAAATATAAACTTTGTTTTGCGTATCTTTTCGCTGTCCCTTATATTTGACTAGAAAAGGACCACAAAAGTCAACTCCAACTATATTAAATGGTCTGGCAGCATTCAAACGATCTGGGGGCAACGATGCCATGATTTGTTCCTCTAACTTTGGTCTAAACTTGAAACAAGAGACACAGCTTCTAATGACTCGCCTAACTGCATCCTTGCCATTAACTATCCAGTACTTCTGGCGCACAGCTGCCAAAGTACACTGAACTCCAGCATGTATATTTTTTATGTGCTCATGTCGAATAATCAATTTTGTCAGACCATGATCTTTCGGCAAAATCAACTGATGCTATTGATCGTAATCCAAATTGCTGTTCTCCAGCCTTTCTCCTACTCTAAGCATTCCTTCTCCATCAACAAATGCCGAAACACTAATCAATTTACTATTTTCCGACAACGTTTTATTGTTTAACAACATTAAAATTACCCTTCTGAACCGTCCGAATGACTGACAATAACGCGGCCTCCAACTCACAAGCATCCAAGCGACCAATGCAAATAGTCTTCTTTCTAATATATCTGTTTATGAAGCGAAAACAGTAAGCTACAACGCGCTTGAGTCTCACCAACGAACTAAAATTTTCAATCTTAAAAATATCTATGACTCTTACAGAAACAAAAGATGACTGTTCATTTTTCCATTCAGGCAACTCCTGAGTGTTTGCAATATTTATTTTACTAACTGGCCACTTTGACTCATCATCCTCTAAAAACAAGGGACCATGCCACCAAACATCCAAATGACCAATCTCGTGAGGTAAAACTCCTCTAGACACCAAGTCTGCAGGATTTGATTTCCCAGCGATGTGTCTGAATCTCATATGTTTACTACCATCCAAAATCTCGCTAACCCTATTGGCCACATATGTTTTCAAACAGTGGGGTGGAATCTTTAACCAGGACAAGGCAATAGTCGAATCAGCCACAAAACAATCTTTCCAACATTTATCTTGAGAGACGCCACTACATTCTGAACTAAATTGACAAGGAGCAATATTGCAGTCAATTCTAACCTCGGCAAAGAGATCACTTTTAAGGGAGCTACTCTAGCTTACTACATATTAGATTCATAACTACACTAACATCACTATTTTTGCAACGAAGATATACACAGGCGTCATATGCTTTTTGCGACGCGTCACTAAAACCGTGTACTTCTATATCACTAACATTTTCTGGAATAACACATCGGTTCAATCTAAAATTATTCAAACATTCCAAACTATCTCTAAAATTAATCCAATCTGCCTTTAAGTTCTCGGGTATGTTAACATCCCAATCTAGTTTTTCCATCCATAATCTCTGAATAAGAATTTTTGCACTTAAAATTACTGGCCCCAAAAGTCCTAATGGATCAAACAATCTACTAATATCAGACAATACCGATCTTTTTGTAATTCTGTTACTGTCATCCAATGGCTGAACCAAAAATGTGCATTCATCACATAAGGGTGACCAGCGTAAGCCCAAAGTTTTAATTGTATGGTTGACATCCAATTCATTGGGATCTCCTCGATTTTCCATTGGAATATGATTTAATAATTCCTTAGAATTTGAATACCACTTTCTTAATCTCATCCCTGCTGACGAAAACATTTTAGTTAATTCGTCATACATTGAAATACCTTCCTCTAATGTTTGACAACCCGAAAGTAAATCGTCTACATAAAAATCAGTCCTTAAAATATTTGACGCTATTGGACAATTTACTGATTCAGCTACAGCTAACTATTGGATAACACGAGTTGATAAGTAAGGCGCAGATGCCGTTCCATAAGTTACGGTCTGCAACTCGTAAATCCTCAACTCATCACTGGAATTCTCTCGCCAATAAATCCTATGAAACCTTGTATGAGATTGCTCCAACTTCACCATTCTGTACATTTTTTCTATATCACTTGAGAAAGCAATGACATGCTTCCTGAATCTCAACACAATTGAAAATAAATCCTCCTGAACTACAGCACCTATCATTAACAAATCGTTCAACGAGTACTGAGACGAAGACTTCGCCGAAGCATCAAAAACAACTCAACACTTAGTTGTGGAACTACCAGGACGTAATACAGCCAAATGAGGTATAAAATAACCCGGACCATCATCCACTTCAGTATAAAGCCTCATATGTCCCATTGACTCATATTCTCTCATGAACTCGATATACTGCATTTTCAATTCCAAATTTTTATTTAATCTTCTTTCCAAAACAATGAATCTATGAAAAGCCATATTAAAAGAATTATCCAACAAGCTACAATCCATTTTAAAAGGTAGTTGTACAATAAATGTACCGTCCGTATCTCTCTTGTGAGTGTCACCAAAATGCGGCTCACATGCTAATTCCTCAGCTGTACGAATTTTATTCTTATCATTACAGCAGGACTCCATATCCCAAAACTTTTCTAACAAACTATCCAACCCAGTATCCATTGTTTTCGGTTCAATGACAAAAAGAAATTCTGGTTGTCTGAACTACTTTCTAACTTTCCACCAATTACCCAACCAAAGCTCGTATTACGAAACACTGGGAGCTCATTTGACAATTTCAAACGACCATCTTTCAAAATTTCCGAAAATACTTCACTTCCTAATAATATATCTACAGGTCCAGGTATATTGAAATCTGGGTCGGCCAATACTAAATTAGATGGAACGGACCATCTGGAAATATTGATATATTGATAGGGCAATCTATTGCTGATATCAGATGCTACCAGGAATCTCACAATTAATACCACATACAGTGTTAATATCCTTTTCGACTTTAATTCCCAATTTTTTGACCAAGTCCATAGATATAAAATTGTTATGAGAGGCTGAATCCAAGAGAGCTCTACATTGAATATACTTCTGATTAGAATATTTTATCAAAATCATAGCAGTGGTTAAAACGACCTGTTTGTGCACAATTTCTTTGCACAAATATGTAGAACTATTTTGAGCAGAATCAGCTTTTGTACTCTCGACACCTCTATTATTATCCGTACCTAGTAGTAGGGTGTTTTCTATTTGTTTCGTTTGACGTTTTGTGATTTCGACTATCCATTCTCATATGAAGTAATGTGTGATGTTTATAACCACAAATTTCACATTTTTTTGCTTGACAAGTTCTAACTAAATGACTGTCGCTCAAAGAATTCAACATCTACCTAAAAATCTTATTTTTCCATACCTTTCCTCAGGACGTAAATTGATAAACTGAACACAATTTTCTAAAGAATGACTACCACTACACATCGACCAAACCATTTTTGTATTTACTTCATTTGGCCTTGAAACCGACACGAAAGTTTTAGAAGATTTAGACATTTGTCCTTGACCCACCATATTTTGTTTAGGTCTATTGGAACGACAATTATTTTCCACTACATTCAAAGCCCTACAATGGGATTGCAAAAATTCAGAAAGTTCCTTCCAAGTAGGGAGCCTTTTTTTTCAAGTTGGGATTCCTAGGCCTTTCGAACTTTTTAGTACAAAGCATTTTAATATTTACATACAACACCACTCGACATCTACCTCTAACCTCACAGTTACACTGTATCCAAATAATATATTCTTCAATCCTCTCTCTCTCTCATTAACAATAATGTTATATGTATGTATTGAAAAATATAAATCAAACTATCGTATCTCATGGTTTACTAATTAGTTCTGTTGTTAAACAACTTATTAACCTTGAAGATAAATACGCCCAGACATAAAGACTCTGATAATAAACTTCATCAGCATTTTCTATTCCACGACTAAGAATATTGTTAAACATATTATTTATACCAATTATCAAAATAAGCCAAATAACAAAATAAAATAAAAATAAAAACCGTAGTAATAATTATTTTAATTAAATATAATTATTGAAGTGTAAATTTAATTATGTATTATAATGTTCCCCATATCAATAAAGAAAATCATCCATTCCACTAGCATAATGAAATATATACCCCATATAAATATACAGTAAACGGACATTTTATGTCTAGAACGTTTTCTAATCTTTGGCTGGGAACAAAAAAAAAAAAAAAAAAAGCAAATACAAGAAGCAACGATAATTGAAGAAGTATCTTTAGGGGGTCAAACAATATATACAGAGGTTCAATGGAAATGAATTATGTTCAAAACCAAGAAAAGGAGAGAATAAAAACGGATAATAAAAATATTAGAGTGACAACAACAACAACAACAAAATGAATTTAGTATAAATAATACAAGCAGAGGTCACGATGATATTAAATAGATTATCTTTAATAAAAAGGACAAAAGGAAGAGAAAAAAAAAATCGTGTGCTTTTTGTGCTGGAGAACCGCACAAGCAAAAATATCTTTATACATTTAAACTTATCTATAATATCATTAGGAGATAAAATCCGGAATCAGTTTTATACTTACAACCTTTTAATATTTTTGTACTCTCGTTGTATACATATTTGGTTAAGAAAGTTAAACGGAAAGAGGTTGATATGAACGACGGTGTATCCCATATACTTATTTTTCGCACAGCGGGTTTATTGTTTACTTTCGAGCGAATTAAAAAACAATAAAAGTAACAACAATAATACTCGGTAATGGTAATGGTAATGATAATTTTCTAAAATTTAGTAATGATTATTGTTATTAATTAAAGATATATGTACGCCCGAAGGAATCTAATTGTAAAATAAAATTTTTATTTCCTTACATTAGATGTTGTTATTGTTCTTTGTATTATTCTTTACTAAAGTCCATAATACTATTAAGGATTTTGATGGGATTTTTTTATTTTGTAATAATTTTAATTAATTTCTTTAGCATATGTATTTTGAAAATACATACATACTCGTATATGCTTAACAAATCTGTTTTTGTTTCTAAAGGGTGTAATGCTTTGGTATCTAGGTGGCCACTTCATACCATTCGACATTATTATACTGATTTTACAATATTCTGATTTTGTAAATAACTTCACAAATTGATTTAAATATTTTTTATTTTTTTATTTTTTCATTTGAGTGGGTTGTTTATTGTTTTCCATCCATTTGCCGATTTCGATTGTTTCAGAAAATTTTGTAAACATAAATCCGATTAAGGATTTAATTATTTATTTATATTCTATAATGACTTTTTACGTTCTATTGACTTAACTTTGAATTATATTGTACGTAAGTACTTTAAATCTGGTAAATTTTGGTATTATCTGATACTCGTTCGTATTGTTAACATTTGTTATTTTGAGATCTAATTAAGCTAATCATTAGACGTTCCCAGACAAATGTATCACTTAGTAATTTTACTGTGGGATATTGTTAATTAGCTAGTTGTTGTAAGATAATCATATAGTTGGACACCTACAAATTTTAAATAGTTATGTACAAGGTTACAAATTTTCAAAGTTTATGTTATCTTAACATAAACTTAGATTATTGATGGATTTATAAAATCATGTGTGGGTGTGTGTGTGCGTGGCTTCTTGAATCGTAACTTGAAAATTAATTTTGAATTTTTATTTTTTATTTTATTAAGATATCCTATCCTCAACAAGGTGCTTAGATTTTCTGTATTTAAAGATGAAGGTTTATATTTTCTAATTCAAGATAACACTAATTCAAAAATAATTTGAATGATGTAAAGTTCAAATTCACAAAAATAAAAATTAAACGCAATTCTACCAATTTCAAATTCGTTTATTTAAATGTAAATGTTCGTTTGTTTTTACTCTTAAATCTCCGAAAGTTCTTCACCGATTGCTTTGAAATTTTGACACAACGTTGTATTCAAATACACATCTGTGACAGGTAAAACATGCTTTTTTTAAGAAACAGAAACATTACACACGTAATACTAAATATTACTCTTATGCCGCACAGCACAGCATACTTCTTGACAACTGCTGTCGATTGCATTGATTAAGCGGAAGCACTGCGACGAGTAATTGCAGATCAAACTGAGGAAGAATGGGTATCAGCGAACGAGCAAAACAAAAAATAATGGCTCAAATGCGTGCCGAGGAAGCAACAGCACGACGTGCAGCCAGACTTGAGGATGCACGGTTGCGAGCACGGCGATCGCATTCTGCAGCTTCAGATCTGCTTCGTTCTAAACAGAATGAACGCGACAGGCTGAGGATGGCTGAAAGACGTCAACGAGAAATAGCAGATTAACGTCAAACACGACTAGCTGAGCTCTGCAATTTAATGGAGAAATGAAAGAAATGGGTTGCACTGCCGGAAAAATTAAATGCGGAACAAAGCATTTCCTATCTAACATCAGGAAATATAACTCATGCTTCAAAACGACGTCGTTCGAAGCAGAAATCGTAACAGCTCAATTCATGCCAACTTTCAAAGTGAAAGGACAAATTTATCATAAAGCCGGTTACCTAATTCCATTTCCAGATGGTCAACATAAATTCCTACAAATGTATGTATTTCATCGGCGATGGCAATGATGATTTGAATGCACGCTGCAAAATTCCGCATAAAAGGGTCCATTGTTTCCCAACTACAAGAGCTTCTTCACGTAAAAAACCATTTAGTTCGTTTATTCAAAGCAGCAATTGACATGATGCCATCTGATACACATAAGATTGTTATTCATGATGACAAAACGCCTGCTGGAGAACATTTGCGAAGATTCAATGCTCCAAATATAGACGAAGTGGCAATTGTTATAGTCGGAGATCAATTCGAACCTAGAGATATTGTTTTTCATCTGAAAAACGATCAATTGACAAAAGTAGCAGAAACTCATCGATGCTGCGATGGATATCACTTCTTTGGTAATACAACTAACGTTGGAAGTCTGACGATTTTGCCATCTTCATTTACAGGCAGTCCTGGTTCGTGGAATGGCAAGAGAGAGGATTGCCACACGCACATATACTAATCTAGCTCACCCGATGCCGGCGACAATAAGGATTTGCATGAAGTTGTAACGAAAAATATGATACATCGACCTTGCGGAACACTGAATCTAAATTCACCATGTATGATAGCATTAGTATCCAACACAGCTAATGGAAACGAGGAATATCCTTTATACAGAAGAAGATCAGTAGAAGATGGCAGTACATTAGCAACCATACAAATGCGAAACGGTGACATAGAAGTAGACAACCGGTGGGTTTTTCCATATTCGCCTTTGCTATCATAAACATACAAAGCGCACAAAACGTGGAATACTGTAACCCCGTTAAAACGATCAAATACATTTGTAATTACGTGTGTAAAGGCAACGATATAGCATTTTTTGGTGTTCAACGAGAAAGAAATGATTTGAAGTCATACATATCGATGAAATCGCATAGTATCAGGCTGGAAGATACATAAGCTGTAATGAAGCTGTATGGTGAATCCTTTCATTTCCCATGCATGAATGAAGTCCAGCTGTTGTTCACCTAGCACCGGCTACAACGTTAACTGCTTTCTTCACGTTATGTCAAAATGACCCGTATGCGAAAACACTGCAGTATTCGGAAGTGCCTACGTATCACACATGGAATGAGAGTAGAAAATCATTTGATTGACACAAACGAGGAAAGCGAGTCGACGAATAACTTGGCATATTCAAAGAAACTACGATATTTAGATTGTACTTCTGTTAGTAAATGTGCCCGGCCCCCGTTCCAGCAATTAAGAAATGTCAACGGCGTGACACATGCTACTTTCAGCAGTACTTGTCATGCTCTGAATTTATTGGAGAACGACCGACATTGGGATGTATGCATTAATGAAGGGTGCAAAACGTCATATCCAAATCAAATTCATGCACAGTTTGCTATCATGTTGGCCGCCTGCTCTCCGTCATCTCAAACAGAGCTATGGGAGAAATATAAATCGCACATGGCTGATGATATTTTCCGTCGAATATGAGAGGAAAATTCAAATATGAACGTTAACTCCACAGTAAAAATCTACAACGAAGCATTGATAATGATTGAAGATTTTTGCTTCAAGATCGCGAACAAAGTTCTCAATCAATGTTCGATGTAGAATTGCGTCCTAAACAAAATTACAACACAAGTGATCTTTTGTCGTATTTGCAATCAAATTTTCCTAAGCAACGCTTGTGAAAAAGCCATTTACGATCAAATAATGCAAAGTGTCAATAATTGGGATGAAAAAATCTTTTTCTTAGAAGCGCCAGGAGGAACTGGTAAAACGTTCCTAATTACATTGATTTTGGCAGCAATTCGATCCAAAAGTGGCATAGCCTTAGCTCTTGCGACGTCCAGAATAGCTGCGACATTGCTACCAGGCGGAAGAACCGTTCATTCCGCTTTAAAGTTGACATTGAACATGCAATTCATTGAAACTCCCACGTACAACATTTTCAAAGCATGCGGCATGGGAAAAGTGTTGCAGAAATGCAAACTTTTGGATGAATGCACAACGGTATACAAAAAATCACTCGAGGCTCTTGATTGATCATTGCAAGATTTGCGTGGAAACATTTAACCATAATGCTTGCAGGAGATTTCAGGCAAACATTAACTGTAAATCCTCGATCGACACCAGCGGACGACATAAATGCTTGCCTGAAATACTATACTTTGTGGCGACACGTAAAGACGCTGAAATTAACTACAAATATTCGTGTCCAGCTGCAAAACGACCGGTCAGCTGAAATTTTTTCACATCATTGCTGGAAATTGCGAACGGAAAGAGGCAGTCAGTCACATACAAGTCGGTCGACACTATTGCGGAAGCAGATGAAACAGTTAATTATCCATTAGAACTTTTGAATTCACTCGATCTACCAGAGATGCAACCGCACGTACTACAATTGAAAACCGGCATGCCAATTATCGTGTTGCGATATATCAACAAGGCAAAGCTTTGCAACGGCAAGCGGCTTGCAGTAAAAAATTTAATGAGGAACGTCGTAGAAGCAACAATTTTGACAGGACCCTTCAAAAGTGAAGATGTTCTCATTTCTCGCATTCCTGTGATTCCATCGGATATGCCATTTCAATTTAAGAGATTGCAATTCCCAATTCGATTGGCGGTTGCAATCACCATCAACAAAGCTCAGGGCCAATCTTTAGAATTGTGCGGTTTTTCCACAAGTATTGTGAAATTAAACATATAAGAAACGTGTGCTTTCTCTTTTCTTTCTTTTCCATTTAATCAGAATATAGACTGATCCACAGCAAAGGGTGGCCGGGTACAGCTAGTAAGTAATAAAATTATTAATGTATAGGAAGTACTGCTGCCCCTATTTGTATTGTGGTTATTACATTGAGGCAGTGGTCCAATTCCCGACTTATTTCAAATAAGTCGACATATTTGACTTATCCAAAATGGAAACAACCGATGCTCAAAAGAACTGATGATCTCGAGTCTTTGAATGTAAAATCGCTTCGAACGGCACGTCCCGCTATACAAAAATCGACGAATAGCTTGGCTGCAGCTATTGGCGTGTGGTATTTCGTTTGTCGCGAGAGTGAGCATAGATTAAACGAGTGTAATACAAAATGTTTTAATTGTTTGAATACAAATCATGCGGTGTTTCACTGTATAGTGAAGGTGATGTGTCGTTAATGCTTTTGCGAGCATCATTCGCTGTTACATTTAGATGACCAGTTAGCTCCTACGGCCGCAATGCATTTGTTAGATGATGATCTAAAGTTAGTGCAAATTAATTTGTAAATTTTGTCAGGAAAACCCGGACAAAACAAAGAACGAGATTGTCAGTACCTCAAGGATCTTGGATTCCGAAAATCGTTTATCTATAAAACAACTAAATTGTTTGAGAATAAAGAACCTGTGGAAAGAAAACCCGCCTCTTCAGGGTGACTGACACGACGTGCTACCAACTTCATACTGTTATTACTGTCAAACCAGTGATGACAGTGTTTGGTCGGTACCAGGCTCCAGGTGCCACGAACAAATAATATTAAGCCTAGCACAGACTTAAAGGTGCAATAAAAAATTGGTAGGTAACCGTTTTGGTTGAATATTAATAACTTTATTTTCGTTTTTTTTTGAGATGTTGACGGTTTGGTTGTCGATTCAAGAAGAAGTTATTATTTTTTTTATTGTACAAAAGTATAAAAATATTGTAACACATATACATACATACTTAAATAAATAATAGATAAATTTGCTCGTAGATGGCTAACATATGATTTAAAACAATTTCACTTTTGAAATAGACTTTAGTTGTAGCTATGATCATTATGTCAAATTGTCAACAACATTTATATAAACAAATGATCTGTGAATTTTAGTATTGTTTGAATAGAAATTAATTAAAGTTTTTAACAATATAATAAATTTGATTAATAGTGAATTAATTATAAGATAAGTATTTAGTAATGATAAGAATGTAACTATTTACTACTTTTACAATATATGTTTACATTATTTTTAGGTTAATTGACAAATTAAGATACGTATAATAACAAATTAAGATACGTATAAATAATTGATTGGATGTGAAACTAAATACAATAACTAAATTAATGTTTCTTTTATTTTTAGGTGCTTATAATCCTTGAATGTTTACGACAGACAGAGCGCTCAAATTTACACTAATGACAGTTCATTCCATTGTTTACAAGCGTACAGAAGCATTTTAGTGGGAAATATTCAGAAAAAAAGTTATCCGCAATGGAATTCAAGCGTAATAGTGTGATTTCTCTATATTTGGCTGGAAAATCACAGCCGCAGATTGTTAATCAGTTAAAACATCTGCATGTGAATAAAATGTTTGTGTATCGCACCATAAATCGTTATAACGATACTGGCAGCATTGCAAAACGCCATGGTGGTGGACCGAAACGCACTGCAACATTGCCGTATATCATTCGGAAGGTGAAGGCAAAATTGGCTCGGAATCCGCGCCGTAGCGGCAGAAAAATTTCTCGTGAGGCGAACATTTCGCTCGAACGGATGCAGCACATATTGAAAGATCATCTTGGACTAAAGGCCTTGAAATTCCATAAAACGCATGGTCTCACCGATGCTCAAAAAAAAGTTAGAGTGGAAAGAGCAAAGGAGTTGTTACGCTTGCACGAAAGTGGCGATTTGCCGAATTTGGTTTTCTCCGATGAGTCACCGTTCGTTATTGAGCAATATGTGAACAAGCAAAACGACCGGATTTATTTGCCTGGCCGTTCTACTGAAAATTTGGACCAACGGATTGCCACTCGAAACCATGTGCCGCCGATGGTGATGGTTTGGGCCGCCGTAACGGCCGAAAGCCGTTCACCGCTCGTTTTTTTGGACCGTGGCATCAAGATAAATGCTCAAATTTATCGGGATCATACTATATGTTGGAGGGGGCGTTGAAGCCTTGGGCACAAAAACATTTCGGCCGCAGAGCCTGTACATTTCAACAGGACTCGGCGCCGAGTCATAAAGCGCGCGTCAATCAAGATTGTTGTAACAAACTTTTATGTCGTAAAACTTACCTTAAAAAAGTCAAAAGAGGCAAATTTTTTATTTGAGGGAATACGTAATTACGGTAAATTTATCTTCTTAGGTTTATTATGTGGAGGGCATTTAGGAAAATCCGGGCCCTATGTTAGGCAACAAAACACTAATTCTTTGAATATTATTGAATTTGCTCCGCAGTTTCCAAGATAAGAAATTCCTAAAGGGAACTTGATTTGAAAACAAAATAACAAACTATCGATTTACATCCCCGAAGTATATGTTGGATTGATTCTTGAAAATTCCATGTTATTCGAAACCGTGGAAATCATCTTTTATTAGGGAATTGTTGCAAGAACGGAAATTTAATTTAAAACAAAACGATTACAAACAGTACGATCGAAAAGTTTCGGGGCCAAACTCCAAAGCAATGTTTGTTGTTTACAGAACTATGCAGATAAGCTAATAAAAGAATTTGATGAGAATCTCGATGTAAGTTAAAATTTTTGAATTTGTTTGAAATAGCAAAGTTCCATCGTAATCCAGAACTTCATATAAATATAAGTTTAGAATAACTTATTCATTCATTGCACATCATGAATTTCATCAATATCGGTTGTTACCCTGCCCTGATTTGCATCTTCTGTCACTTCGAAATATGTCATTTCTTTTCAATATTTATTTCGTTTTATTTCGAATCATAGGTTCCGTGCATACAAATGTTTCACTTCAATAATTTTTTTTATATAGTATCAATTTTAGAGAGATTGGTTAACAAAATCCTTCATATTTTCGAACACCCCAGACAGAATAATGTCCATTCTTACCTTATGTATTCCTCGAACGTTTAAGCTGGATACATACCAAATTAGTCAAAATGTTTTAATGCTTTACTTAAACAAGGTATTCCAAATCTTTATTCTAAGCTTTAAGTCAAGAAAAAAACATTTTGATTAATTTGTTGTTTCCAGCATTAGTGTAGAAATTTAGCTAATATATCCATTCGTTATCAAGTTATTGTGGAGACAATCAGCATTTTTTTACACAAAAAATGTTTAAAAATGAATTTCTGTGAAAATTGTAGTATGCTACTAAATTCATGAAAAGAGTAAAGTTGAATAAAATAACTTTAGAAAGAGTCTTAGGACTGTTATAAACGGATGTACATGTTTGATAGCCATTTTCGACTAAATTTTTCATTGGTATTTTTCTAACGTGTTTGTTTACCTAGAATTTAATTAATAGAACAAATTCAGGTAGGACCAGGATGAAGTTGTCCTTTAAAAATTTTTTAATTTCGTTCTTCGTTTCATAATTTGCCGTGACCTCTTTGCCGTTAGATTTTCTTAGTCCACCGCTCCCGTCATATCACATGTCACGTAATTATAAACATCAAAAAACACAAATTTTACATGTTAATTCCAAAGTTGAAGAACAACCACTTATCGAGCGGAAAATGTTTCCGTTTATTCCTCGGTTCAAAATTCTCTCTTCTTTTGTTTTAAAGTAATGTCTCCAATGAAATACTTTTTTACTTTTAACTTACCGGATTGTATGAATTTCCCAACATAACGAAGAAAAATTTTTGTTCGTAAAGAACGAAATTCATACAATCCTGTAAGGTATAAGTAAAAAGTATTTCATTGGGGATGTGGTGTAAGAATTAGTTTTTATACGAGGTCACTAAATATTTCACCAGCTATCTGAAGTGGTAGAATAGTAATTTGAACGTTTTGAGAAGTCTACTGAAGCAATGTTACATTCGTGGGTGAAATTGTCTTCCAAAAGGCGAGTTTAAAAAACGAGTTAAACCAAAACTTCGCCATATAAATAATCGGCATTTTTTCACCATGCAAAACCAAAAAAATGTAAATCGAGTATCGTGGAAATACAGGGGGAGGATGGGTATGTTAATATAGAATTAAAATTTTGTTGTTTATGAAACCGGTATAAAATTTGTGTCTTTACGTAATTTACGGCTCTCTAAAATTCAGTGGCCCTAGACTCGCACCTAGTTTGCTAAAATTTCTCAAATCATTATAGGGGATAAGGATCGAGCTATAAATCATACATATGTATATATGTATATATATGTATATATATATATATATATATATATATATATATATATCTATATCTATATATATATATATATATATATATATATATATATATATATATATATATATATATATATATATATATATATATATATATATATATATATATATATATATATATATATATATATATATATATAGATATATATATATATATATATATATATTTTAGATGGGGCGTTAGCTTTTGGTTTGTTTGAAAATTGAATCTCCGCTGTAATATTTTGCAGAGCAATTATCAAAACGTAACAGCTCGGTGTTACTTGTTTTAGTTTGATCTTATATTTCAATTTCATATTCGTATGCCAATCGGCTTTTTTAAGCTGATTTTTTTTAAAAATTTTATAGAAGTATTTTGTCCTAATAAATCATTAAACTCCTTTACTGTTGGATTTTTGGCGATTTCCTGCACCGCCTCTTTGTCAAGTAAGGCTAAGTAAATGTCAATAAAGGATCTTTGTTAAGCCTAAGTCATTTAATAGTTGCTTAATGCCCTTTAGTGTTTATATCAATTTCGACGGGTTGGATCTGGATGTAAGAAACCGTTTGGATTAAACTTGAATGCATCGCTGACGCGTATTTTCTCAAATTTATTTGGAAAAATGTGGTGTGGTGTTATTCGGGACCCAACATAGTTGGGTTTGAGGTGTCACGAGAATACAATTCAAAGTTCACCAAATTAGTACATGACGATTTCACCAAGAGTGGGATGACGTTTGACACAAGCATCTTTTTCTCATTAATATAAAACGAACAGTTTCCTTTAAATTTATTATAGTAAAACTTAAGTGATTTTGGTATATCACTTTTCGATCCAGGAGAACGCCAAGATATTTGACCTGTTTTTCCCAGGTCAATTGTTAACCGTTTAAAAACAGATTTGTTTGAGGTAGTTTAATTTTCATTCGACACCGTGAAAAAAATGTAGCCTCTGATTTATTACAGTTCAGTTTAAGACCCCATTTTTTAAAGTAAGCGACCAATATTTTGATATAATCAGCAGGGTTGGAAAAAAAACCGACCCGGTGGGGTTTTTCGGGTTTTTTAGGTGGGTGTTTTTGGGTTTTTTTATTCAAGTGCTAGTCAATTACAAAATTAACTTTTTTTCACCCATTTGTATGTTGGTTTTATATTGAAAAGACAAGGATGTATCTATTTGTTTAAATTTTTTTATATTAGGATTTAATGGTCTGTGTGTAGTCGTTGAAAATGGAAAGGTTTTCTTTTTTCAATTTATTTTAAAATCTAGAGATATTTTCTTCTATGATTTTAAAACCAAATCTATGAAACATATTAAACATGCAAATTAACAAAAATTTTATTACATTAAATTGAATTTTCATTATTAAACTTATGAATCAAAACTACCAATTTTACATTGGTTCTTATGGGATACAGAAATATGTTCACCTCTCTTGTAGAAAGCTTGTATTTCTACTTTACGGCTATGATATATTAAGATGGCTATGCAATAAGAAACGAATATGTAATAAGAAACAAGTTTATTAATCAAATTATAAAAATTTTCAGTTTGATTTTGCACGATAAAACACGATTGCACAGGAATCAGGAATATTTTGAATATCGAAACAATATTTGCTTCTCGATCATATTTTACTTTGTGCCTGTTCACACAGTATGTAGTTAAAATTTACAACATCTTCTTGTTTCTGGCTTATAAGCTATGGTAGAGGAACAACTATTTGTGTTTCATTTATATAAATGCTCCTTCCGTTTTCTAGTGTTAGTTCAATTTTTTAGAAATCATGTTTAATCGTGTCTTGAAAAGGAATACTTTAATCATTATTAAAGTAAATTTTAGTGAGGAATGTTGTGAGTTTATTGAATCGTATATTTTAAAACTAAGTAAAACTAATGTAAGTATGTACATTTAAGTAAACCAAATAAATATTTAGTAGTAAAATACAGGATTGAATTTTGAAATATTCCCCATAGAAATATAGAATGCCTCGAGGAAGTGGACGTAAAAATGCTGTTGAGTAGAATAACTTAGTCCATATCGAAAATTCTACAAAAGTAAAGTGTAAGCACTGTGATCGTGAAATGAGCAACAAAGTAGAGCGCATAAGAGCACATTTATTAAATTGTGACAAAAAAGTTACAACATGCGATAGTGATACGGATACTGATACTGACATTTCAATTGGAAATACGTCTCTTACTGCCACTAGTAGTCATCAGCAGAAGAAACAAAAAACCAAACATTATACTCAATCATCTATGATAGAATTTTCAGTTAAAACAACTTTAAATCAAAAAGAAAAATTGGACAAAATTGTGGCAAATTTTTTTTTCGCGAATAACATTGCTTTTAACGTGGCTGATAACAAATATTTTAAAGAAATGATAGAATCTCTACGACCTGGATATTCTGCCCCTAGCAGAAAACAACTAGCTGATAAGCACCTTCTTGAAATTGATGAAGAAATAACCGATCATTAAATAACTGAATTTAAGAAAAATCAATTAACTTCAGAAAAAGTAAATACAATAAAGAAATATTCGCCAGTTGCACGGATAACGAAAACAAGATGAAAAAAATGAAGGATATTTTAGAGGAACGCCATGGGACTTTTTCTTACGGGTGCTCAGCACACATGATCAATCTTCTATACAAAGATATAATTCCAGTAGAAGTTACCAAACAAATAATAAGTGTACAGAAATACTTTAGAAATCACCACCAGCCACATGGATGGTTAAAAGAAAAACATGGAGTATGCCTCAACTACAAAATGATGTAAGGTGGAATTCTTATGATAATTGCTTAACAACATTTATTGCTAATTTTCACTTCTATTCACAAATAAGATCAGAGCATTTAAATGAATTTCATAACGATATCCACAAAATTTTAAATAATGTACAATTGTGCAACGGGGCCTTAAATCTTCAACAAATGTTATCTCAAATAAAAATAGCATTAGATGGTCTGCAAGGTGATTCCACTTCAATTGCCACAGCTGTCGAAATCTGGTATAATTTGCTGAATAACGAGATCTTATTAACAAAAAGGCCTTTAATTGAAAAACAAATGAAAAGTGTACTCACTCCGGCTCACTATTTAGCAAACATGATGCATCCAAAATATATGGGCAAACTGCTTAGTGAAGAAGCAGAGAGCGTAGCAGAAGACTGGATAAGCCAAAAACACCATACCTTTTTGGCACACTGTTTGCCATTTAAAATTAACGATAGAGAATACTTCCCAGAATCTATGTTCAAACCAGAGGTGCTCGAAAAATTAAGCAAAAAAAATGGTGGAAAATATTACACGTCAAAAACGAAAAATCTTCAAAGTTGCCTGAAAATTTTTGCAATTTTTTTGTGTCACTAATGAACTCCCCAGCAAGCTAGGCTTCAATTAAAAGAATTTTCTCAACCTACGGTTTAATTTGGAATAAACTGAGAAACCCTTGGTTTCGAAAAGGCGTTATCTCTAGTCAAAATTTATCGGCACTTAAGATCTGAACCACAAGATTGGTAAATTGCAAAGTTATTAATTTGAATTTATTTTTTTTTTTATTATTTAGTGAACTATTTATATTGTACTGATCAATTTTGTTTTTAATTTTTCATATCTGTGATCTATATTTGTTCCTTATACATTTATTATAGTTACCTTTATATTAAGTAACCAATTTAACAATTTAATAAATGAATTTTTGAAACACCTATCCTTTTTATGTTCTAAAGAATGAATTTTATAAAATCATAAGTTAAAAATATGTAATTGAATTTGTTTATTAGAAAAAAAAAGACAAATTAAACAAAAAACATACGTTTTTTAAGAAATATTATTACCCCCCAAAAAAAACCACCCGGGTTTTTTTAAACTATTACCAGGGGGGGTACCCAGTGGGGAGCAAACCCTTGTAATCAGTGAGTCTGTTTATTATGACTTGATAGTAAATGTCGGAGGTGTAGAATGATTTATCATCAGGAAATAGTGCGATTTCGCAATCAATATTCATCTTTAGTGGGTACGTCATTTAGCAAAATACATAATAAAATAGGGCTTGTTACAGATCTTTCAGGAACCTCCGAGTTGAAATTCATTAGATTGAAATTGGAGTTTCTGATCTGAACAAAATATTTTCGATTTTCGAAGTATGATTTCAATAATTTGATTATGTGCATCGGGAAGCAATAACTATGAAGTTTATGCAAAAGACCATTAATCTATACTGAATCAAATGTCTTTTGTAGGTCAAGAAGGACCATGCCAGTAGATTTTTTCAAGTCTCTTTGGATTTTAACATGCTGGGTTATGCGATCGACTTGGTGGATAGTAGAATATTGGTAACGGAAACCGAATTGTTGCGGTATTAACAAATTGTTTTCTTCAATAAATTCAGTTTATTTTTGATGATACATTTAAATACTTTAAATGTATCATCAAAAATAAACCTACGTCACAAAGGTTACTACCTTGGTTCACTATTGCAACCACTTTTGCTATTTTCAAACAAAAGGGAAAATATAAAAATGTGATACAATTAGAGCATGCATTACCGGTTTACCGTTTACCGGTTAATCGGTAAATTGTATCTTAATAGCATTACCAAATTACCGGTAAATATACTTTTTTTTTCCGGTAAAACTTGCACATAAAATTACATTAGATGATTCGATTCTATAATGTTTTCATTTTTCGAACAATATGCGAATGAAATAATACATAATATTTGTTATTATGAACAATGTATGAGAAAGAAGGTAGACACAATGCAAAAATTGTATTTAATAATAAATGCTTGATTCAGTCGCACCCACAAGTCTTTTTATGTACAGTAAAGTTTTTTTTTTGTTTTTGCTCTGTCTGATCTCTACGATATAATAAAAAAACACGAGGAATAAAAGAGGAAAAGGAAACAAGTATTACTTAAAAGAGAAAGTAAATACGACGATATTAAGAAAATATGTTCTTGACAGCAGTTAAATCAGTTATTATCATTGTGATTTTTTGAAAATTTAATAAGAGAAATATCAAATAATTGAGGTAAAAATTAGACATTAATATTATATTTTGATATAAAATAAAAGTCTCAGATAATTTTAGAAAGAATGGATGCTAAAAAACAACAGTATGAGACTATTTTCAAAGATCGAAGGACAAGTTTGGTATGTGCAACGAATGCAAAAAACAAATAAAATGTGAAGGCAGCAGTACCAGTGGAATGATATCTCACCTCAAGAGTCAACATAAAATAAACATTATAAAAAGAACACCAAATGATGATTCCCAGCCAATCGCTACAACTTCCTAGGCCAAAATAGCTAATTATTTCGTCAAACGTGTTGATGATTCTTTTCCTGCTGTTCTAGCTCGGCTGACTACCAAGGATAATATTTCATTCAAAAAAGTGGCCACATCATATGATCTACATGTATTATTTAAAACAAAATACACTCTTAACATTTTAAAGTCTCCACACACTGTGAAAGGGATTGTAATGGAATATAGTTGCAAAATTAAAAAAACAAATCATTCCTGAAACTATATGAATACTGGATTGGACCTTACATATTCGTATTGAAAGGACATCGTTAATTCGTATTGAAGGGACTATGCCAGCTACGAAATGCGTTGAACTTTTGAAAGTGAAGTTGAAAGAATTTGGAATAAGTCTACGGAATATTACATCAATAACAACAGACGGGGCATCGGTGATGAAAAAAGTAGGTAGATTATTGAATAAAACTAATCACCAAATTTGCCTTGCCCACGAGATTCAATTAGTAGTGAATGAAGTGTTATATAAGAAAAGAGAGCACAAAGATGAAGAAGAAGACGAAGAAGAATCCATATTAGAATGGGACAAAGAATATCTCGGAAGTGATGATGAGTTCGAAATAATAAATAATTCATCCGAAGAAACAGCAATCATTAAACATATTTCCGTAAATCCTTTGATTATGAAGGTCAGAAAAATTATTGTAATGTTCTAACGTTCACCAACAAAAAATGACATTTTGCAGAAATATATCAAAGAAGAATTTAAAAGAGAACTGTCCCTGATATTAGACTGCAAAACCAGGTGGAACAGTCTACTAATAATGCTGGAGAGATTTGATAAAGTGGTAAATTGTATAAGGAAAACTTTGATTGATATTCAAAATCAAATTCAATCAAATATAGAAATTACAGAAGAAATAATTGAAATTAAAAGAATATTAGCTGCACTACAGCCAATAAAAGTTGATGTAGAAGCACTATGCCGGAGAGATGTAGATTTGTATGTGGCTGATGATACATTGAAGTTTATGCTTGATGAGATTAGTACTGAAAATACAAAATTGAGTATCGAACTAAAAGAGGCACTCATCCAAAGAATTATAGAGATGAGAAATATTTTATCTGATGTTTTTCAATATTTGAGTGACCCAAGTAATATTAGATCAGATCCTGGAGATAATTATAACATTTTTCAAACAACAAGCAGAACAGGTGTAAGTAGAAAAATAGTTGAATTGATTCAATCACCACAGCCAGATTCAGAATCTGATGTTGAATATTTAAGTGCTACCGACCAAGAAATTGATGACGATGTAATTGTTACCTCACTAACACCTGCACCGAAGATGACAATGAGCGAGAAGCTACAACTTTTGATTCATGAAAAAACGACTAAATCTAATATTGAAACTGCCCAAGAAAAAGGATTAAATCAAAAAATTAAGAAAGAAATGGATTTTTATCAGGATCAGAATATAAAGGGCAAATACTTAACATCTGTTTACAATCAACTAAAAACTATTCGGCCGACGAGTGTGGAAGCAGAAAGAGCTTTTTCGGTGGCAGACCAAATCTGCAGCAAATTTCGTTCAAGTCTAGATGATTCCACATTGGACAATATGTGTTTTTTACGATCTTTTTTTAATTCGCAAGAGAAGGTTGAAGAATCTGCATAACTTTTGTTTTTATATATTTTTAAATACAATTATTTATGTAATAACTATTGAAATTGATTACAAATGAATTAAATTCTTGATTTGAAATAATTAACTTTTTTATTTAGTAGTACGTAAATAAAAAAATGTCTCCAAAAGAATTAAAAAAATAGTATTTAAAAATTCAGTAATTTACCGGTTAATCGGATTCCACGAAAACTTTTACCGAATTACCGGTAATTTCAAAACTTGGTAAATTTGCATGCCCTAGATACGTAAATTTGTTAAAACTTTAAGTCCAGATTCTGGAAGATGTTTCAAGAAAACATTGAAGATTAAATCTTGACCAGGTGCTTTGAGGGGATGACTGTTATTTATAATTCCTTTTAGCTCTTCTATTGATACATTGTATACCGAAGCGTCGGTTACCACATAGTTATTTATAAGTTCCATACTGTTTTTAATCTCCTCTGATTCTGGGATGTCGACCGCAGTTCCGAAAGCTTTATGAAAATTTTCGGCAAGTGCTTGGCATTTTTCATTTTAATCAATAATTTTACTACTACCATCGGGATGGTTTAGTGGTGGTAGGCAAGAGTATTTTTTTTTTTTAGTAATCTCACTGTATGCCAGTATAGTTTAGATCCTTTGTCCAAAGCTTTTTAAGTTAAAGATAGGGATCTCGACTCCTTATCCATTGTCTGCGCCTCACATTACGAAGCTTGATAAAATTTAGGATTTCGTCAGATAAAATTAACTTATATCTAGTCGAAGCAACAATCGTCCGAACAGAAAACTCTGCTGCTTCCCTAATAGTATCCGCAAGCTCTTTTGTCATCAAGTCAATTTGGCTAGTGTCTGTAATAATTTGGTTGCTAGCGTATGACTTCAATTTATTATCAATAAAATTGTGAAATGGGTACTAGTCGGCTTTTTTAAAATTTAAAGATTGAATTGATGGATTTACGCGACAGGTTTGTAAGCGGATAGAACACAAAACTGGAAAGTGGTCCGAATTAAGTTCATTTTTGGAGCCAATGTAGTTTACAGGAACTTCGTTACTTGCTAAATAGAAATCAAGGGTACTATTGGTTCTAGTATTATGATGGTAGGTAGGCGTGTATAAAGAGTGTAAGACGACATTTTCACGACCATTAAGTAAGTCCACCTTTGTTGGACTTGCCGCAATTCCAAAATGAATGGCGGCAGTTAAAATCCCCACCAAGGACAAATGGGCTAATAACAAATGGGTAAAGATCCCTTCTAAAATTCCAATGGCTAGATTTGGGCACGTAACATTAAGTTATTTTTAAGTAGGAATCAGACAGTTCCAACTGAATAGAGATATTTTCAACACTTTGAAGAAGTAAATTGGGAAGTAGAGTATATGGAATGGAATTTTTTGATGATGATAGATACACCTCCGCCAGGTTGATTATCACGAATATGGGAAACTGTGACTGGTTTAACCCTTTCGCGGACAGTGACGTATATACACGTCATTCTATAAGTTCGTATGGGGACATGACGTGTATACACGTCAACATTTATAAAACGTATAAAGTTATGACGGGTATTGCAGTCATGTAATGCGTTAGTTTAAATGGTTTATTGGTTTTGTGTGTCCCATCTGAATTAAAAAATATTATTTTACTGGCCCTTGAAAAGAAATAAATATAAACGAAAAACAGCATCGGAACCCAGAGATCATATTGAGGAAGATTATGAACCAGAAAATGCTCAATATACTTCAATTGATAGCGATGATGGTGAATAGACTTCAAACACAGAAAGTATCCCAGATTTTATATTTGATAATCAAAGAGCTGGAATACAAATGAGTCTTTCTAATAGTGCTACACCAATTGAAATATTTTTTTAAATTTTGGGCACCAGAAATTTTTGGAAAAATTTGTTATCTGCACCAATAATTATGGATTCGAAAGGTACCAAAAACAAGAATAATCGGTTCAAAAAATATAATGAAACAAATGTGGAAGAAATTAAAAAAATTTGGCCTCTGCCTACTCCAAGGACAAATAAAATTTCCTCGTGTCTATCATCTGTTCAGCAAATCTTTATTGTATTATCACCCTATTTTCCCTGCGACAATGTCTGGAAAATGTGTCGAACAAATTTTACGTTGTCTGAACTATGAAAGGTTCATCAAAGGTTCACATTAAACATAGAAGTATACAAGAAGAAATTGAAAAAGAGCGAGTGTAAAGTATAGAACAAAGGAGTTTATCTAAGCAAACGGAAAGATAACAGGAACGTGTTGTGTATTATAACAGGATATAAACCTGAAATGAAATTGGTCAAAAATCATTATGGAAAAGTAAACATGAAGCCAGCTGAAATAGAGGCGTATAATTTGAATATGCCAGGTATCGATAGATGCGATCAAATGACCAGTTATTACTCTAGCCCGCGAAAAACAATAAGGTGGGGTACAAAAAATGTAATTTTTCATCTTCTCGATGTAGTAGTGTGGAACGCTTCCTATATTTATCAAAAAAATTCCAATTAAAAAATTTCTCAAGCTCCAATTTCAAGAGCAAATAATAATTTCTTTGCTTTAGTTAAAAGATGCTGCAAGCTCCGTCGTTCTCCAAGATAATTTACAAGGGAAAAACTTTGTACAACACTTTCAAGAAAAAATTCCTTCAGCTACTGAGAATAAGCCCGTTAAAACAACTTTCTTGCGTTGTAGACAGTGCTACAAAGAAAAAGTAAGATGAGAAACCTCATACCAATGCAAAATCTGTGTCGACAAACCTCCTCTATGTCCTGGGATATGTTTTGAAAAATGGCACACAAACACAGAGAAAAAAAAACTAAAGGGAATTCCGTGTTACTGTATTTTGTTAGATTTCCATTTATTTATATAACATTAAAATGATATCCACTTAATATTTAATCAGATTTCCTATCAACTCGAGAAGAATTTACAGATTAAAAATTAAAAAGATTCCCACCTTAAAATATAAAGTATTTCCTATAAAAATATATAATTATGAAGAATTTCATATTACCACAAAAAAATAATGTGTAAATTCTCCTTATTCGCTGATCGTGTTACTGTTTGCTTTTTTCATTGTCATATGTCATTCTTTTCAACTACAATAACGCCATGTTTAGTTTGTCATGTACAGTGTAGTGTGTTAAGTGCTGTGAAAATAATACTGTGTTTGATAATTGTAATTAAAAATTAAATGAAACGTACATATTGGTACGTATTTGTACAATTTACTTTGTGGCGTTACGTAATGGAAGAACAACAAGAAAATAATGATACGCCAATCACGGTTTTCTATATAAAACCGCTTGAATTTAATCAGGCCGAAACAGGCGAGGTCACAAAAGTATTGCAATCGTGGGACCTTGCTCAGCCAACGTGTGATATTATACCAGCAGGTGGTATATTGACAATCCAGCACTTAGAATGCTTAGAACTGGACGGCGTGAATGAAATTTTCGCTGATCACTTTTATTTGAACTGTTGAAGAGGACAGTCGGTAAAATTGTATAATACAAATGGTTTATTCCGTATATTTCATTGCTGTTTGTCTGAAAGTGCTTATAACTACAAATCATTTCAAAGTAAATCCATTATTTTGAAGGTAAAATGTGCTTGTATAGTGAAATGTATTAAAATTTGTAGTTATTTATGGTGTTTCAATTAATAACAAAAGTTTTTTGTGAAATCAGAAAAATAAATTCAAAATAAAGTAATAAGAACTATGGCGTCGTGCAAAAAGTGTACAAATAGAATAAATCGGGCAGATTTAAGAGTTACTTGTAGTGACTGTAATTCAATTATGCATACATTATGTGTGAATGTGTCGGCAAATCAAATTGAAGCCCTAAAAAATGAGAGAAAATCATGGACCTGCTTAGAATGTGTAAATAAAATAAAACCAACCGGTTCCACTATTGTTACAGAAAATATTGTAATGATTAATGAAAGTGAAAATTTTGATAATCTGGATTTCAGTAACACCGCTGAATCATTAAAACTAATTTCTAAGTTGATAAGTGACAAATTCGCTCGATTCAATAAAAGGTTTGATGGTATTGATAATTATTTAAAGGTTATTGATAATCTCAAATACGAAAATAACAGACTAATAAATAAAATTGCATCACTTGAATTGCAAGTAGAAAAACTGGATCAGCTTTATAGAAATGATTCGATTGAAATAACTGGTTTAAAGGCACCTGATAATGAGGTCATGAAAACAACGGTATCATTTTTTACTGATGTTCTGAAAGTCAACGTACTTGAAAGTGACAACAACAAGTTCGATTCTGCTAAAACAGCTAAAATTATCGTAAAATTCCAAAATAGAGATCGGCGCTTTCAGATTCTTGCGTCCAGAAGAAAATTAAAAAATATTTCATCTGATTTTCGGGGAATATCTAATAACTCATCAGTGTACATAAATGAAAGTCTTACCACATTTAAGAAGCAGCTGTTTTGGAAGGCCCGCCAAGTTAAAAAGGATAATAATTATAAATATTTATGGACGCGAAATGGAACAATTATGTTGAGAAAAGTTGACGGTGGTGAAATCAAAGTCATTAATACTTTTTCGGATCTAGATTCTCTAGTGTGATCTTATTTTAATATTTTAATTTGATTTTAGTTTTAATTATTAATGTTAAATTTTGATGATCTGGATCAGGATAGTATTGATGACGTTGATTTCAACATTTTAGTAGATGAGTTTAATAATCAATTAAATGTAAAATTTTTTCTTTATTTCATGTTAACATTAGAAGTTTGCGGTCGAATTTTAACTTGCTTCTAGTGAATTTGGCAACCTTGAGTGTACTACCTGAGTTAATTTTGGTGTCTGAAATATGGATCAACTCTAACGAAACTAACCTATATCAAATAGGTGGATATCATTTTTTTGTTTTATGCAATGATCAAGAAAGAGCAGGAGGAGTTGCTATTTATGTTAAAGAATCAATTTCGGCAGAAGCTACTTATCATCATCTGGCTACAGCGGATTGCTTAGGTATAAAATTTACTTATGAAGGGAGCGAGTACCAATGTCTTGGTTTATATAGATACCATAAATTTAGTATAGACCAGTTTGTACATGAATTTGATATATTACTTCAGTCATATAATAAGGCTAAAAATTTGATAATTCTAGGTGATTTCAACATTAATACTCTAAGTAGCAATTCTCAAATTGACAAATATGTTTGTACGATGGCCTCTTTTGGTCTTAATACTTTAGTTGCTTCACCAACACGAACATTAAATGGAAGTTCAACTTGCATTGATCATGCATTCTCGCGCTCCATTGATAGTATCATTAATTGCCAAGTTTGTAACATGTCGATTACTGACCATAATCCTCTTTTGGTGAATGTGTCGCAATTTGGTATTTCAAACTCCAAACGCATTAAAAATACGTTTTCTCAGAAAAAATTCATAAATTACGATAAATTAATATCCAAACTAGATGCACAATCGTGGGTAAATGTTCTCTCAATCAATTGTGCAAACACTGCTTTAAAAAACTTTTTACAAATATTTCATGAGTGCATAAAAGGTTCGGAATATTTCGTCAAAAGTACAAATAAACACACAAAATTGAAACCTTGGATTTCAAATTCTTTGTGTGCCTTAATTAATTAAATGTAAAAATCGGCTTAGTAGGATAGCTAAGAAGCATCCTAATAACATCAAACTATGCGTAAGGTACAGCAAGTTAAAAGTGACAGTTCAAAAGCGAGTCGAATTCGAGAAAAATGCCTATTTCAATAATTTGTTAAATGCTACAGCCGGTAATTTAAAAAAACAATGGAATGGAATAAATTCTTTTCTGGGTAATTTTAAAAAACAGTCGATTGTGAATAAAATCACAAGCTCTAATGGTTCAATAGTCACAAATTTATTCGAAATTTGTAATGTTTTCAACAACCATTTTACGACTATTGCTAGTAGCTCTAGTACATGTAATTTGAGTAACCTGCCGTTTTTTCGATCAATGCAAAATTCCTTTTGCTTCAAAGATATTTCTGAAGATGAATTGTTGCAAAGTATATTTTCTGTTAAAAACAAAAAAACTGTGGGAACCGATGGGTTGAATAGTGAAATAATTAAAAAAACCGCGGCTAACGTTGTGCATGTAATTGCGCATATTTTTAACATCAGTATGAAATCGGGAGTTTTCCCGGAGGTGTTAAAAACTGCTTACGTAATGCCGTTATTTAAAAGTGGATCTCATACACTGGCTACCAACTATCGTCCCATTAGCTTCCTATCTGTACTGTCGAAGATTTTTGAAAAAATTATTAAGACACGCATAATTAATTACATAGATAACCTAAATTATCTAAGTGATGCTCAATTTGGTTTTCGGAGGAAAAGAAGTACGGAAGATGCATTACTCTCTTTTCTCACCCCAATTTATTCTTCCCTAAATGCAAATAAGATAACAGGTGCATTGTTTATAGATATAGCCAAAGCATTCGATACTGTCTCTCATGAGATTTTGGTAGATAAACTTTGGGCATTGGGTATGCAGGGCTTTGTTTTTAATTGGCTGAAGTCCTTCGTAGAAAATCGCACTCAATTGGTTAGACTAGGTGCTACTTATAGTCATGCCATGAAAATTTCTGCTGGTGTTCCTCAAGGGTCAGTACTGGGTCCACTGCTATTTTTAATTTACATAAATTCAATTTTTGAGTTAAATTTTTATGGCAAAATGGTTGGCTTTGCAGATGACATTGCTTTTAGTTACAGTACTATTAGTCACGATGAGCTACAATCTCAAATGAATTTTGATCTGCAGTTGTTACGAGATTGGTTTAATAATCATAGGATGACCCTTAGTAGGAAAACTAAAGGCATGATATTTAATATTGGAGGTGATACACCACACAACATGAACGTCACTTATAACAAGTTAGGATGTTCCTTTTCAGTTTTTTGCCATTCAGATTGTGTTAATATAGAGTTTGTTGAAGAATATAAATACTTGGGAATGCTCATCGATAACAAATTAAATTTTAAAAAGCACATCAGTTCTGTGAAATCACATTTATATGGTACATTGCGAAAACTATTTCTGTTAAGAAAATTTTGTCCCAAGCCAATTTTGGAAAGAATTTACTATGGTCTTTTTAATTCCAAGCTAGAATATGGGTTGATAATTTATGGCGGTGTTTATTTTTCTAATATCAAAAGCCTCATCACGGCACAAAAAATGGCTGTGAGAATTATTCATAATAAGAAACGTTTGATTCATAGTTGGCCGCTTTTCAAATCTAGCCATATATTGCCGTTCCGCTACCTATATGTATACAGAGTTTTGAAGGTGTTTTTTATTAGGGGCGGGTACAGAGTGGTTAAAAATGCAACTTATGTATTGCGCTGTGGTCAGACTTGTGCAGTACCGTTCACACGTAAAGAGTATGTTAAGCGCTTTTTTGATTATATAGCCCCTGCTCTTTTCAATTTTTTGCCCGCGTTTTTAAAAAATGAGTTATCGCTTCAAAAATTTACGAAAAACCTCAAGAATTGGCTCTTCACAGAAGACAATATTGAACGATTTTTTTAATTTGATCATTATATTATAATTTTTTATTTTGTTATTTTTAGTACTATTTTTTATTATTTTTTTTTTTTTTTTTTTGGTAATTTAAGTTGACATATTTTTTGAAACATGATAACTGCTTCCTCTTCATATAAGTTTAAGTTAAATTGTTTTAGTTTAAGTGAAGGGGTTACTCTACAGGCCTCCGTAACTTCCTACTATATTCAATATAATTTGTTTTATATAACATTTTTAAAATTTTCAATGCTAAATTTAGGAATAATAAGTTTATACATTTTTTATTTTCGGTATTAGTTTTAGACGTTATTGTATTATTGATTAAATTATATTGCTAAGTTATATTGGCATTGTTCAAACACTTTTATATTTTGAGATTTTAAATATATGTATAAAATAAAAAAAAATAAAAAAAAAAAATAAAAAAAAAATAAAAAAAAAAAAAAATATTGATATTGGTAAAATATTCATTGAGGAAAAGGCGTTATTTTTAAATAAATTAAAACAATGGCGGCAATCTAAAGTAAGTTGGAATGAAAAATTATGGTAGTTTTTAATTATTGATCATTTTTGTGAATTTTTTTCGTTATTTGTCTGTTTCTTCCAAATAAATTCCGAATATTCCAATGGAATGCGACAAAGAAACAAAAAGCGCTTCCAACACCAGTAAAATACTGAATTGGTTGGAAACTATTTCCAGTGAAATTTCGAATATTAGCCGACCATCGAGCTCTGCAAGTTGTTCGAACGATTTTCAAGACCAAAGCAGTATTGAATTACAAAACCAACCGTTAAAGGACTTATTAGAGTGCTGTGACAAGGGAAAGCTAATTCTGTCGTTTTATGTAAAACACGATATACTCGATTCGAAAAATCAACGAAATTTATGTCACATAATCACTAATTTCTACAAAACGAAACAATTAAGAATGAGTTACTCGGACATGAGTAATTGGGCAAAACGAATAGAACATTTATTTCCCAACGAAAAATCTGTAAGTATTCAATGTTTCCATAAATATTCTTAACAGTTTACAATTTTAATGTAAAAACAATTTATAATATAAAATGTTTATTAATCTATAGACCACCTACTATATGGCATGCAAGGCAGGTAAAAAAAAAAATCCAACAGGCAAGCTCAATTCTCGTTGGGCTAATATTCACGAAAAGGTCAACGCACAAAACGAAGATGAAGTAGATCAGATAGAAATACTAGAAAAAGAAGAAAATGGTTTGTTCTTTTCAATTACAGTTGAAAATTAAATTATAATAATGATACGATCTACTTTTAGATGAATTGCTGGAACTAAAGTGTTGGCTATCGAATAATTGTTCACCATGGACAGAAGTGTGTGAAAAATGGGAAATGACGGCAACAATTCGGATTCCAGTGTTTCAACACTCGGCGCAGCCTATTCAGGAACTTCTAAGAGATTGGCCATGTTGAATTATTATATTTGTCCAACCCTATTTAGGTTGTCTTTGGTGGTAGAGTAATTGCTGATGTTAGTAAACCTGATATAGAGAAAAGTTATTCGATATAATAATGTTAGATGAATAACATGTATAAAATAAAAATAAATGTTTATATATTAATTTAAATGTATTGAATTATAATCTGCTGCGGTATAAATTCAATAGGTTATGGGCCCAGATCACTTATCTGGCCAGACATAATATATAAAATAAAAGTTTGTTTGTATATTTTCCGAAGAGTAATATTGAATTTTTAGTGTAAATTAAAAAAAAAAAAAATAATATACACAACATGGCGGTGAACACATTTGAAAAATTCGGAATTGTTCAATTTAATGGACGGAATTTTAATAATTGGAAGTTTCGTGTGGAAAATCTATTGGGTCAAAACGAGTGCTTAGATTGTATTAAAGAAGTGAAAAACGATGATGTATTCATCAAAAAAGACAAAAAGTGTAAAACATTAATTATACAGTGTATTAGTGATAATTATTTAGAGGTTATAAAAGATAAAACCACGTCGCATGAAATATGGAGTACGTTAACCAATATTTTTGAGAGGAAAGGAATAGCAAGTCAATTGATTTTAAGGCGAAAATTGATGTCATTAAAATTTTCGGAAAGTGAATCGCTGGAAAATTTCTTTATAAAGTTTGATGAGATAGTACGAGAATTACGTAACTCTGAGGGTAAAATTGAACAGATTGATATAATTTGTCACATGTTATTAGCACTACTTAAATCGTATGATAGTATCGTGACAGCTATAGATACGGTGGATGAAGACAAATTAACTATAGAATTTGTGAAACGCAAGTTGTTAGATTTCGAAATTAAAAAGAAAATGGATGTGAATTGTAGTGGTTTTGAGAATGTTAATTCGTCAACAGCTTTTAAAAGCACAACTTATTCGAGAAATAGTTGTGTAGGTGAAAATAAAAATGAAAATCGAAATGGTGGTTATGTAAGCAACCAAGGTGGTACATCGAGACAGTTAAAGGTGAAATGCTATAATTGTGGACGTATTGGACATAAACGTTTTGAGTGCAGATACAATCAACAGGTGAATTTTACTCAAGAAAAGGATCATGATGACGATAATATTAATGATGATAAATATGCATTTATAATGGGGAAGGTTCCAGAATATTCAAAGGCAAGAATTATGAGATGGTATGTTGACTCTGGTGCAACGGATCATATGATCAATACAAAAGATTTTTTCTCATCATGTGAGGAGTTTGGAGAGTCAATTAAAATTGCTTCAGCAAAAAAAGGCGAAGACCTTTTAGCAAATGGAATGGATGATATCAATATAATATTAGAGGCACAAGGACAAGGAAATATTATACAAGGCAGTATTAATAATGTGTTTTATGTAAAAGATGGTTTACGTCACAACTTATTATCTGTACAACGATTGGAAAGTACAGGATACAAAATAATATTTTATGAAGGAAAAGTTTCATTATTTAATGGCGACAAATTACTGGCAGTTGGTTTTAAGCAGAACAAGTTGTAGGTGATTGAATTTGTGACTGATATTGGATCCGAAGCCAACTTATGTTATGGGAATAAATGTAGTATGCTACAATGGCATAAAAGATTGGGACACATAAGCTTTAACAATATGAATTTGATACATGCAAAGCAAATGGTGGATGGTCTAAAGGTGAAAGGAAAGAAGAATATAGAAAATACAGAAGCATGTGAGACATGTATTAAGAGTAAGCAGACGAGTTTGCCGTATAATAAAGTAATAGACAGCAGAAGTAGAAGGCCGCTAGAGTTAATTCATTCAGACATATGTGGACGTGAGAAGAGAACGTGCGATCAGTCAGGAGGAGTGGGATTGACCGAGAAAGGAAATTACCAATATATCTTCGAGATTATGAAGTAACTGGTTTATACACTAATTATATGAAGAACGATTTGCCAAACAATTATAATGATATAGTGTCCCACTCTGAATCTTATGAGTGGAATTTAGCCGTAAAGAGTGAAATTGATTCACTAATTAAAAATGAAATTGATTCACTGATTAAAGATGAAGAACGATTTGCCAAACAATTATAATGATATAGTGTCCGACTCTGAATCTTATGAGTGGAATTTAGCCGTAAAGAGTGAAATTGATTCACTGATTAAAAATAGAACTTGGGATTTAGTAAAGAGGTTGGAAGGTGCAACAATAATTAAAAGTAGATGGGTTTTCAACAAAAAGAAGATTGGAAATAACAATGTCCAATATAAAGCAAGATTAGTCGCGAAGGGGTACTTGCAGAAATTTGGAATTGATTATAAAGAGACTTACGCACCGGTGGCAACAATGTCAACTATAAAAACATTGTTATCAATTAGCAATCATTTTAATTTTTATATGGAGCAAATGGTGTTAAGACTGCATTTTTAAACGGGAAATTACAAGAGACCGTATATATGGAACAACCAGAAGGATTAAACGGTAATAGTTCGGATCTGGTATGTAAATTGAATAAGTCTTTGTATGGGTTAAAGCAATCATCAAAGTGCTGGAATGATGAGTTTAACGTATATGTTTTAAGTCTTGGTTTCACGCGTTCTAAAGTGGATAATTGTTTATATACGATGAAATTTGGGGTATAAAATGTTACATTGTTTTATATGTTGATGATCTAATAATCGTGTCAAATGATATGGATAAATTTAATAAGATTAAAAAACAGTTATCTAAACAGTTTGAGATGAAAGATTTGGGCAGCATAAAGAATTATTTGGGATTGGAAATTGAACGAGATTATAAAAATCAAAAAATTGGGATTAATCAACATCATTATATTGAAGAAATATTAATACGATTTAATATGGAAAATTTTAAACCTGTAAATACTCCAATGGAACCCTATCTTAAATTAGAAAAGTGTGATAAAGAAAATTTGTTAACTAAGAAGCCGTATCGCGAATTGATTGGTAGTCTAATGTATCTTGCATTGGATAGTCGACCCGTGAATTATTTAAGTAAATTTGTTGATTGTGCATCAGACACACATTGGGAGTATGCTAAACGTATATTAAAATACCTGAAAGGAACCAAGTGTCACAAATTGATGTACACTAACAATGGTGGGAGTGATCAAATAATAGGGTATGCTGATGCTGACTGGGGAAATGATGTCATCGATAGGAAATCTGTATCCGGATTTCTATTCAAGGTTTATGGAAATGTTGTGTCTTGGTCAACAAAGAAACAAAGCACGGTTGCATTATCTTCGACTGAAGATGAATATGTGTCAATGGCAATGGCAACAACAGAGGCAATTTGGTTAAAACAATTATTGCAGGACATGGGCATATGGGATCACCAGAAGATTTTTCTATATGAAGATAATTTAAGTGCAATCAGCATAGCTAAAATATGGATAATAATAAGCGAACAAAGCATATTGATATTAAATATCATTTTATAAAAGAAAAGATTGATAATAACGAAATAAATTTGAAGTATGTACAGACTCAGAATCAAGAAGCTGATATACTAACAAAAGCATTGCCTAGTAATGTGTTTAATAGACATGTTTTAAATTTAAAGTTAGTTACAAAATGTATTTCTGATTCTGATAGTATTTAATGTTAAAGTAGTTTATATTGTAATTTGTAAACATCAGTAATTAAGGAGGAGTGTTGAATTATTATATTTGTCCAACCCTATTTAGGTTGTCTTTGGTGGTAGAGTAATTGCTGATGTTGGTAAAAATGAAATAGAGAAAAGTTAGTCGATATAATAATGTTAGATGAATAACATGTATAAAATTAAAATAAATGTTTATATATTAATTTAAATGTGTTGAATTATAATCTACTGCGGTATAAATTCAATAGGCCACGATTTGATGATCCTGATGGTTGTCAATTGGTAAGGTCACAATATCTATGTTTAAAAATTTAATGTTTATATATTTGTATAATATTTTACTTTTATAGATTGATATTGATTTTAAGATTCAATACCCCAATAAACAAAATTTGCTGCTTAATGGTTACGACACATTTTGCAAGAAAATTTTGCCAATATTCGAGTCGGAAATTAAAGATAAACAATCGAAGCCACTTCTAAAATCTTTAAAAGAGCAAACATTGGATACAAGTAACTATTACAAATTTTTATTAAATATCCTATTTTAGTAAGTCTTTGTTTACAGATTCGCAACATTGCGTCATAGCAATGCTACTTCATAGTGTTTTGGTGCCGAATCGTATATCAAAAACCTATAAACCAACCATTTTGGATTCCCAGGCGGATTTTGTCATTCACATTTCTACAATTAATGATTTACAACCAAAATTGGTATTGTTAAAAGAAAAATGTCGCAAAAACAACGAAAATATTCAACCGAAGATCATAGTCGTAGGTATTACCTTAGAAAATATAAAGGAATTCTACGTTTTTTTTTGACAGCATGAAATATAAAGTTTGCACATTTGTAAAATGTGTTGACATCATTATAAAATTAGTTTACGTTTATAGATTAAAATACTCACACATATCTAAATTAATTTGGTCGTTTTTCGAAGAATTTTTTTTTTGGTCTGTCTTCAGAAAAATTTTCTGAGGTCACCAATTTAATCAATAAACTAAACCACGTTAAGTAAAATTATTATGACACGACTAAATTGCTTTAAGTGTGAATATTTTAGTTTAATTACAGCCGATCTTATCAAATATTTCAAAATATTTATGCGTTTAAAAAGCATATTTTAAAGCACGAGCAAGACTACACCAACAATGTACAATCTGCAATTTTTCAAACAAATAAATCTGAATCAAGAATGGCTGAATATTCTGCAATAAATTTAGAAAAACCTATCGAATTAAATATAAACAATATAGAATCTAAATTTGCCTCTCCTAAACTGGAAAAATCAGTGGTACAATTTATACTAAAATTACATGCAAATCCTTCACTCTCTAGGAAAGTGATTTCAGACATACAAGTTGGTATTACTGAACTTGTAACAAAACCAATATCTGTCTCAATTTCTAATTTTTTGGATAATCATAGTACTAATATACTGGAAACTGAAATTAAAGAATTTATTGAAAGTATATCAAATCCCTTTAAGGAAATTAGTACAGATTATAAGCTATTAAAATATCTCGAGAACTTGGGAGTGTGGCTTACCTTTAAAAATAATTATCCAAAAAGAACTTTCTAATATAATTATTAGGAATACGTTTGCTGAAAATAAAATAGAAATTTGCTTGTTAGATTTAAAATTTCAGATCAAAACATTTCTTGAAAATACAAATATTTTAGATAAAATATTGGCAAACTTAATTTTTTTGAAAACGAATACTAAAATATCTAATTTCATCAATGGAAAATTTTGGGCTGAGATGAAATTTCCACCTGACAAAGTTGTATTGCCAATATTTTTTTATCTAGATGACTTTGAAATTAACGATCCATTAGGATCAAAGTCTGGAGTAAATTCAGTATGCGGTATTTATTATATTTTTCCTGTAATACCAACTCATCAATTATCAAAAATTAACAATATATTTGTAGCAGGATTCATAATGAGTCGTGATATTAAAGAATATGGGATGACCAAATGTTTAAGACTATTATTCCAACAAATAAATGAATTGCAGTCTGATGGCTTAGAAGTAAATACGAACAAAGGATCGTATACAATATATTTTCAAGTAGCACAAATACTCGGTGATAATTTAGCATTGAACGCTATCTTAGGTTAGGCTAAATCCTTTAGCGCAAATCATTTTTGTAGGATCTGCATTAGGAATAAAACCCAAACCCAAGTTGATTGTGTATAGGAAGCAACGAATCTACTGTAAAAGAATTTTCTGTAATAAATGAAATCAATAATTTTCACGTTACTAAAAATATTGCATGTGATATCATGCACGATATTTATATTGGTGTCTGCAAATAAGACTTGACTAAAATCCTAAATTATTTCCTGTATATAAAAAAATTCCTAACACTTGATACACTTAACTATAGAAAACAAATGTTTAATTATGGTAAAACAGAAATTTCAAATAATAGTCCTCCTATTGAAAAAAACCATATTCGTGATGCTTCATTTGAATGCATCACAAATGAAAACTTTTGTTCATTTATTACCCCTTATAGTTTGCGACTTAATTAGTTTAAATGATCCAGTATATACATTTTTAATATTGTTAATTCAAATAATCGATATGCTACTTTTACCAGTATTTACGCAAGAACATTTAGATAAATTATCCTCACTCATTGAAAATCATCACAGGCTTTATCAAAGTTTGTTTAATGACACGCTTAAACCAAAATTTCACTTGATGCTTCACTATCCTACCATTATAAAACAATTAGGCCTGCTAAAATATTTGTGGTGCTATAGATATGAAGCTCAGCATCATTTGTCAAAATTGTATGAGCATAATATTACTTCAAGAAGAAATATTCCATTTACATTAACCATTAAAGCAGGATTAAATCATTCTTACCTCCTAATGTCTGAAAATTTTTTCCAAGAAAAGCTGATCTTCCATAAAAGTGCCCAATTTTCCATTTCCGTACAACCATATTTTAATAAACTTGAATTTTGGGTAGAAAGTGTTGCCAGAAAAAATAAAATGAAATCGTATTTTTTCAGAGGCAAAAACGTCATAAACATCATTCGATAAAAACCCAAGCAGCAGAAAAATGTGTATTAGGAAACAGCAACTTACAAAAAATGATACTACATATTTTATTTAAGATAGGGTGACAACCCAAGAGCAGTATGACATCGGCGTGACTATTGATTCCTTGTTTTCAGAGCAGCGTCGAGATTTTATTGTTTACTGTTATCAAAATGGTTTTTTGTATTATATGAGACTTTAATACTACGTTTTATGAAGAACGTTTATTTTTTTAAATATTTTAATTCAAAACAAATAGGTACACAAGAAAATTAAAAAAAGCAATGCGTCAGATTTATTGAGGTTATGTTTAGCAGGAAACAGCATTACTTTTTTGCTGCAGGGTGCGGAACCTATTGACGCGACGGCAGAACAAACTTCATTCGATACATTATGTTTTAATTGAAATTTTTGTATTAGAAATATAAAATAATTTATTCTTTTCTTAAAACAATGCCTATATTTATGCTTAAACAGAGATTTGAATTCATTAAACTGGTAAATTGGTTAATATTTAAGCCTGATACCCCAAACACATTGACGGAGCGAATAGCGGCGCTAAATTAGAATACATGTATCTCCATAAGAGCGAAAACATAGAGCGGCGTCAAACTAGCAAAGTTTGTATTTTTTGAGGCGATGAATGACATTTATATTTATTGTTGTTGTTTTTAAAGTAAATGCTTGGAAACCTCTAATTTTAGCTGAATTTTACATCCAAATGGGCATTTCAGAAAGACAATTGTAAAAAAAATCTAAATTTGAAATTAAATTTGTTCGTAATAAGTCAATAAACAAATAGTTTTTTATGTAAATGTTTTATTGTAAAAACTCAAACAACATTTTTCATATAAATAAATGTCAAATTAGCGGCGTCTATGTGGTTGCAAAAAATCATAAAGCCGAAGAGAAGCGAAGCCAGGCGTAGAGCGCCGCTTATGTATTTGGGGTATGAAACAAACTAAAAGCAGCGTGACATGTCCCAAAAAATCCACACTATCGGCTGCTTTTATCCGTTCATACCAAAATTGTTTTTTGTATTATTCGAGACTTTAATACTTTATTTTGTGAAGGGCGTTTATTTGTCAAAATATTTTAATGCAAAACAAATAAGTACAGACGAAAATAATAGAAACTAAACTATATGTCATATTTATTGAGGTTATGTTTAGCAGCAAAGAGCATTATTTTTTTGCTGCTGGGTGTGGAATCTGTTGATGCGACGGTAAAACCAACTTCATTCAAATCATTTTCTTTGATTAGAAATGTTTCTATTAAAAATATAAAATAATTGGTTATTTTCTTAAAAAAATCCCTCTATTTATGCTCAAACTATGATTTGAATTCATTAAATAGGTAAATAAGTTAAAAAATATTTAAATCTGCCGCTCGGTGTGTTTCACGCTTAACAAAGAAAAATAACCTTTTAATGAAAATATGCCTTTTCTTTCAATGGAGAACTTGTTTTTAACGCGAACAAATATTAGAGGTCTTGTGAGTACTTACATTTAACCTGATTAAAGAACAAATATACTGTATATGCTGCGAGTCGAGTCGTGTTTAATCCGAGTTTAACTCTCACTATATACGGAGTCGAGTTAAACTCGACTCTAAAAAATGCACTATATACGCATAGAGTAAAGTTAAAAAAACAACAACAAAATTTAAGAAAAATTCTTGCAGCAATATTAAAAAATATTCGTTTTAATTTATTTTTAATTAATTAATTTTAATAATAAATTTTTGTTTTGGTATATTGAGTTTTTTATTTTTTCGAAAAAATTACTCCAACATTTCGGTGGTCTATCCCGTAATTTTCATGGAGTTTGATTGAAAATTACAATTTTTTAGACATAATATCGCTGGAAAAATGACAATAACATATATGGCGATCAACAAAAAGAATAATGAATCTTATGATCATCCGAAATGATATTTTGTTCCATTTTTTTTAAACTCGGTTTCAATCCTATTTGAACTCTGCATATGTTTAACTCTGCAGTATATACACCTAGAGTTGGTTAGAAAATAACTCGACTCCGTATATAGTGAGAGTTAAACTAGGATTAAACTCGACTCGCATATAAAAGAGGGAAAATGTAAGTAGAAAGTTCGAAAGTGTATTCATAACTTTGCCCTCAAACCAATTTACCACGAAAACTTTACTCCAAGTGATTTTATATGAACTTTCTTCAAAAACGTCTATTTTGTTCTACGACAAATAAAAACACGTTTCATCGTATTTTGGATCTATAAACGTCAAAATGACGATAATATCGTCCCAATGGCAACGCTTTACCCAAGTTCAGAAACTCAATCAAGCGATTCAATTATATTACGAGGATTAGAATATAAAAAGAGTTATATTTTAACAAAAACTGCACAATTTGATGCATCTAACCTACGAGTATGTGAGACTACTGATATTATATTATCAAATAAAACACCTTATGTTGTTTGTCAAGAATGAAACGTTACAAAATTTTGCAACCATTTCCAATCATATGTAATAGGAGAACCTTTGAGTTTTGTGTTTAATAATATTCAGAGCTTTGATGGTCCACCAATCCATTTTTATTTTCTAAAGTATTCTATGTCTAAGTTTTGAAATATTATATGGATTAAATTTGTGATTTTTATAATTTATAATTTTGTAATTTATCAACAATTATTATATGCTATATGAAATATTATAATAATAAAGAATGAATTAAATGTAAAATAATTTCATAAAAATAAATAAATAAGTAATAACAAAATAAAATATATATTTAATTAAATGTGGTTTGTTTCTTGAATTAGCAAGGGCACATCTTTTAAAACATAAGAAATTCCTTTTGAACTACGTTTTTTAATCAGAAAATCCGACAAATTTTTAATATGAGATCTTTAAAATTTAAAAAGTAAATCTCTTTGTGTATCAAGAGGTCGTCCAATAAGTATTAATGTGATATTCACATTAATATTTAATACGAAATCCTTCTTAATAGCAGCATGCATATCCAATAAAATTTCATAAATTGATCGGGAAATCGAATATTTCAAAAGGGCATCACATTAACAAATTAATAAGGAAAATCATATTGTTTTAAGTATTTTTCTTCTTGGATAAAAATCATAGGGAAATCCGATAATTTTTGTATGAAAAATGTGACTTTTCATATGTTTTTTTTCTCTGTGAATGAAAGTGAAATTGAAGATCAATAATCACTATTAGGTTCATAAATTGAAACCTTTCATGTAGTTCCCCTACAACTAAATAATTATTGTTTTTATTATGTAAAGACTAAGAAAAAACTTTTGTGATTGAATGAATTATTTACGGAATTTTTTTTTACACCATAACAAAACACTACTTTAGACGTGTATAGCCATCATGACGTCAATAAACGTCATAGCGTTGACCATCAATTATGGAAGCCATGACGGGAATACACGTCGAAACTGGTATCACTATTTTATGATTTTATTCAATTTAATATTCTCAGAGTTTCCGTATCTGTAAAAACATCGAAGATATTACACATGACATTTTATCACACTGTAAGTTGCGCCCGCAAAAGGGTTAAGGTATGTTTCTGAAATAAGCATAATGTCAATGTTATATTTATCAAGGAAAAGAATTAACTCATGTTTCTTCAACCTCATGGTTCAAATAGTTATTTACAGATATATTCAATAGCTGTTGCCAGAATGACCTGGACATGTTCCGCTGGCGTACGGCATCTCCTGAGTCCATCCATGATGTTTTCCAATATTAATAATAATTTACTGGAAGAGTACAATTTAGCACTATTTGGAATTTCAGATTGTTGCATTATAGGAGATGTATTCGTTTTAAATAAATTTGACCACAGAATTTGAAAAGTTGAGGCTTCTATGTTAGCTGGTTGATTGAATTACTGATCTTTAGAATTTAAGAAGCTGGGAAATGTAGATACTTCCACTTGAAAAATTGTTTAGATTTAGGTGGGTTACGTTTGTTGATCTGTTCCCGAATGCGTGAAAACTCATTCCGTTTTGGACAAATCATTGAGTTGGCAATGTGGTTTAATTTACAGTTGGCATATAAATATTTCGTTTCAACACTTTGAAACGGGCATTCCTCATCAGCCATATGAGCTTGGGCACAAAATCCGCAACATGGCTTCATATTACAGTTACCCGAAGTGTGACCGAGCCTGAAGCACTTCAAGCATTGTGTGAATCGTTCTGGTTTTCTATGGAGAGTATCCCAAGTACAGGCAATATGTCCAATAAATCGATGGTTTTTCAACTGGTTTAAAGTGGTTGTTTTTAGAAAGGAGACAAAATACATGGCAATGTCGTTGTTTCGATTCTCTTTATTTAGAACTTTTGTAATACGCGCGACGGCAAGGGACCGGCCGCTTTAATGTAAGTTTCCACCTCTTGAATAGGCATGGATGGTAGACCGAACAAAACGAATCTTAAAGTTTTATTCTCCTCATGTGTAAATGAGAAAAATTCTGCACCATTCTTTTTTAGCTCCTCGGATAGCTGAGTGTAGTGTGCTTTATCGTAAGTTGTCACCCTCAGTTTATTCATTATATTTCTAATTTTATCTGAGTTCAACCTGGTGATAGTAGACCTTGTGTATAAGATTTTCACAAGTGTTGCTAATCGGAACTAGATATGAAAATGGGTATCTAGTACCGTTATATTTTGCTTCATTTTTAGGCATAACTGGTTTATATTTTTTTTAACAAAGATTGATATCAAGCGATAAACAATGAGTGATATTCACATAATCACACTCGCTACCACTAGCTATGTCTCTAAATTATAAATTCAAACTGAATTATTGTATAATTTGGTTCTAATTATTTTTAACACAAGATTTACTTTTATTTTATTTAAATAAAACACATCTATAAAAGTTGGATATCGATAACAAACCCTCACCAAGATTAATTAATTTATTTGCTTCTTTTAATTTATTAATTTGCTTCTATTAATTTCTTTCTTATTTCTTATTAAACTTCGAAGCGGAACAAGTACTTTAGCCTTTAATCTCCAACCGCAAGTAACGTTGAGTTCACTTTCTAATTATTTTGCAAAATTATCAAGCCACGATATTATCGCGTCTAGTTTGATTTTTTTAAAAGGAGAATAGCGGGCCGAAAATTAAATGATTAAGGTATTTCAAAGGTCTAAATGAAGACGAACCAGTCAAAAAGCTAAATTTACGAGAAAGAGAGTTAAGTAATAATTATCTTAATTATCTCAACTGGAAAATGCCTATTCAATACCAGTCATTTCATAAAAATTTGTCAGTAACCAATTTATCAAATGTTCATCAATCTTAAACCAACTCTTCCAATAGAATCCAAAAATAAAAAGTAAAAGTCGACCAATTTTCTTAAAAGAGTCGCGGTTAATATGTCCTAAACACAAGATAATTTTAAAAATTTCAGAATTCTTTCAGAACATAGAATAATTTAAACTTAATTTCAGAATATTTTTGCTTCATTTGAAAATAATTTTCCAAATCTGCGAGATCTTCCAAATTTAGCAAATCTTCTAATATTCTGCCACACTTTTCGAAAATCGAGGATTCTTTATAAATCCAAATAACTAATAGCTAAATTAAGCATTTACTCAAATTTATTTTGGGGCAGAACCAATTAAACTTGGAAGGATGGCAAAAATCAGTGTTTTCAAATTCGGCCGACTGGGCGCCAAAATGAAAATTACAGTGGTTCTATATTACGACCAAAATGATTGCATCCACTAATTTTCTCCCGATTGAAACATGATATTATTGGCATGAAATATTCTCCAAATCTGGTAAACACAAGAGTATGGGAACTGTAGTAATGTAACGGAAAAGAAGCCTTTGTTCCAAATTGTTAAATATAATCTTAAAATATATTTGATTTCCTACGTATTAATCGGCTTTCATTAATTGTTAAAGACACCAAAGGGTATCATTATTTACCAAATCAACTAGGAGGTGGGTAACAAAAAACACCCGATATAGTTCTAATTAGTGTAGTGGGTATTTTTCATCGTCATTTAGTGGTAAATAAAGTAAATATTCGTAATCAAATTATAAAAAAAAAAATAAATTTAGCATAATGACAATCATAAATTAGATTGTTAATTATGATAACTTTTTTATGACAAATTAACATCTGAAATGTGAAGCGAATGAAATTATAAATTTTCCAAGTAATTTCAAACAGCGTATTTCTATAAAATAATTTCGATTTAATGACCCCCACAAAACCAATTAAAAAACTGCCAAAATCCGATAAAATTTCAATTAATTCCGGCGTACGCAAATAATTAATTGATCACAATGCCAAGGTAAACGATATACCCGGAATATGTTAAAATCGTACCAATTAAAATATTCACCCCACAAATTAATTTGATAAAACAAATAAAATTAGAAAACTACCGCCCAATTTCCAGCTCAAAGCACACACAAAAACAAAAAACATATTATTCTACTTTCCCAATTCATCTCGCTCTCTGTAATATAATTTCCATAAATTAACAATAATTATCCCTATTTATCCTAGAAAACGAACGAACAGTTAAAAAAACGACTTCTCTCTAACTTTTTAATTAAAATCTAATTAAAACCTTAACAACACACACACACACACCGCACCAACGTAAAAGAAAATCATCTCCTTAAAATGAAAAACAATTAACTATAAAAAAGAAAATAAAAGAATAAAAATTGGGAAATAGAAACATCACCGTAAGAAGATCCATCCGTACGTAGTTCCAGGTAGACATAACACATATTAAGCATATACACCATATACAACATCCATGGTGTAAAAAAAAAAACTCAGGTAAGAAAAACAAACCAAAATAAATTTTCATCAATTTATTCTAATTTATGTAAATTTATCAAATAAATGAAAAGACACGTAATTCATTTTCCAACATTTTCTCTGAATTTTCCATCGAAATTTTTTGTTTTATTTTTTTATTATTGGATTCGAGCGAACACACAATACTTTGAGTGTGTGTGTGTATATAGGTATAATAGAAAATGTACTATTGGAAAAAAGCTTGTCTGCAATATTACACTTGAAAAGTGTTTTCATCGCTTATCGCACAATTTGTTTGTTGTTGTTGTTGTTGTTGTCATTAAAAAATAAACTTTAATAATTAAATAAAATTTTACAAACTTTCCTTATACTTCCATACATATATATACTTCTATATACACAAATAACTTGAGAATGAAAAGCGAAGAAAATTGCAGCAACAAAGTTACAAATTAATTAAGTTGAAAATTAAGTCAAATTGCCGTATAAAACTTTTTGTCTAATTATTTTATTTTGCTACTTTATATATCATCTTACACGCGGAGACATAAAGATTAATGAAAATTCGAGACAAATTTTTATTTATGCACCCTAAATACTTCAGTTCCGGTCGATTAAACGTTAATGCGGAAATTTTAGAAAAATATATCACACTAACTCAACGGACGACGGTCGAATTATTAGAATACCGTTTCTTATAATTTTGTATGTGTATACCTTATTTAGAGTAGCCCTTCCAAGAAAACAATCTCTGGAATTTTTTTTTTTTTGTTTTCTTTGCATAATATAGAAGTGTAAAGGTGATTATATCAAGGTATGTAGAAATTCGTTATGTGAATCGAATATATGTACAAAGCCATCCCCTTGTGAATTAATTAACTTGAAAATTAAGTTAAAATTGCCGTAAAAAACTAAGATACTTAGCCAATCATGCTTAGAAAACCTCTTGTTTTCTATACAAAATACAAGCATTTCTTCGAAAAATTAATTAAAATATCGTCATAAACAAACCAAAAAAAAATATGTTTATATATTAAAAAATATTCTAAGGACATCTAAATTAAAATACCATTCTGTATGTTTTTTCCACGCTCCTTGTTACAAAGAATCGTATTCCACTCTTGTTTCCAAAAAAATTACGTATAATTGGTTTTCCTATTTAAACACACATTCCAAATACCAGTTTACACTCACAAAAATTATAAATATCACTCACTAAATATATTTCACTAAGAAAAACACAATAATTTTTTTTCTTTTCAATTTTTCACTCAATGATAATAATATTTCACTCACATACAATATTTTTCACTAAAAACACATTTTCCACTTTAAATCACGAAAAAATATTTTTTCACTCCCAACAAAAATTTCTACCAAAAACAACAAAACTGAAAATCAAAAAACCAAAAAAAATAAATTGTCGTACACATACACAACGCGTTTTCATCGAATACCAAAGTAGAACTGAAGAAAATCATGTAGAGAATACAAAACAACAACAAAAAAACACCTTCCTTGATTTGGCTTTTCTATTATTATACCCCATCATAATATACACGAACCTGAAAAAGGCGAAATATACAAAAACAAAAATACGATGAGTGTAAATATTGCGAACGACTATGCACTGCTAAAAAGTTTTCTCCCCTCTAAATTAATATTGAGGAAAACAAAAACAGAAAAAAAAACTTGCACTGTTAAAAATATTTACAATGTTAAAAAATCATATGTAGGAGTGATAATTGTATAAAATAGGGGAAGTATAAAAATGGATGCACTGTTAAAAAGTTTTTCCTTTTGTTTAGGGGAATAAGGAAATTACGAATATTTTTTGTTTTCCTGTTTTGTAATTTTTGAATGAGATACATATATAGTACATATCAAGATAAAAAATCATTCACATGTCAAGGGAATATCGCGGGAACAAAAGAGTGCCGCGTGCGGAAAATAAATTCATCTAATTTGCATGTTTAGGAAAATATTATCTTATAACGTCTGGTGTAGGTAAGGTGTACGCGTGTAATACATAATCGATTTATTTAAGAATGTACGATTTTTTATAATTGGCGATATGAAACGCTAATAAAAAGGGATGGTTGACAAATTTTTGTTGTATTTCGAATTTTGTTGTACCGCTCTCTTCTCGACAGGTGCTGCCGTTGCTATAACTGTGGTTGTACATTTAAAATAATACTGTTGCAATTCGATTGACTTAGAATGTAGGGGGATGAATAAATGAGTTGCTTAATGCATATTAAGATATTAAGATAATTAGTGTACGGCCTCGCGTTCAGTTCTCGCCGGTGAGCAAAAATTAAATTTTGACTAACCACATACTTCGACAGTTACAAAAATGATTGTGTGGTTAATCTATCGTTGGGCTTATCACCTACTATGTACGCACATAACACATTATAGGTAAGTAAACGATGCGAAAGTTCTTAGTAGAGATGCGGTAATGTCATTTGTTATTTGTAATGTAATCATTGTATTGTAATAGATTAAAAAAGGTTTAAACTATATATAAATTATTCGTAAGGGAATTATGCGTAACAGCGTGGCACATTATTGCTGTGCTGGCATTAAATATTAATAAGTTACTACCTTTTAAAATAGCATAGACCAATTTTAAGGGATTAGTGTGGTCCTGTCCTGATTCTGACATAATAATCGGTCCTCATCCAATGCAGTCCAAATATGTAAAACAACAACACACCTTATTAACACTTACTTCTGATCAACCATTAATAATGGAAACTGGTGTTATAAATAATGAAAAAGTTGATCAAAGTGTATCAAATTATCAAGACCACAGTACCATTGTTGTGGTAAAATCAAGTCGATAGTTATTAATATACGTCAACGATGGCTAGTTTAAAGAATTCACAAAAACAAATACCATTTAAAGGATATAAATGATTGAAGAATGATTCCTAAAGCCGGTAGTGGAATCCACTACAACCACATATCATATCAGCTTTTAATACCATTTGTTTGATTCAAATTCTTGGCCATCGAGAACCTTCATCAAGGACTTTGATATTACGCAAAAAAAAACATTTTTTCGTAATACCAGGGCAACCAGTATAGCAACTTAACTAAATTAATTGCCGACTTACTACTATGTATGAAACTTTTTGCGTTAATGATGGCTGGTTATATTTTGATGGAGTTAATAAACAATACCAAAATTAGAAATGTCATTTGTGACATAAATGGAGGCTTACAGCATTTTTTATGTTCCGAGAATTACATTACGACGCCTAGGCTGACAAATTTTATTGAATCTCAACATTGTGAAATGCAAGACCGCATTATAAGTTAAATCATTTATCTCATCTTTATAATCTAAGTTATTACAAACGATGTGATTACTGTATACTTAATCGGATATGTCCTTGTAAAGCTTTGTTGGGACACAGCCAGTCACAACTCTGTAGCCACTCACCACCTCTTGGAACTACTAGTTTTAGAAATTGGACTATTAATATCTGGAAAATAATTCATCAAACATGTATTACTTGTATCTATCGTAGCAGCAAATTTAAACACTTTCTTATTTTGTTCTTCGGCGAATTCGGCGAATTAGGTCCATTCCATCATAGTAGTTGATCATTGAGATCTTGTGGTAGTAGAGTTCGGAGGAGGACACATGTTGCCAATGATTACGTGGTGAGGTGTCGGGGTGACTAGAAAGCCAATCTAAGCCTTTTGCGTTTTGTGGGTTGTTTGCTAAATAAGATGTGAAAATAAATCGATCCGTCGCTGGATTCGATTTAAGACCCAATACTATGATAGATGTGATATCGTCTTGAAGGTTGTCGCTTATGGTTTTGAGCTTGCAAAATTGCTTTCGAATTCGACATCCATTTGCACAAATTAAACCCAGGTTGTGATAATACCATATTGATGTTACCTGACGTAAAAGTTGTGAGAAATGGCATTGGCAGCAGAATAAAGGTTGTTTGTTTTGGTGAGGCAAAAATGAGATCCCTATTTGCTTATACATCTTCTCTATATCTACGGTTATGACAAATTGGTGTTCTCTAAATTTTAATATAATGGTGTAGAGCGTTGCTTGAACGGTCGGCCTGATTGCTAAACAGTCGAAAACGACTCTTAGCTTTGTTGTTTTGCTGGAATACTTTACGACCCTGTGACGCGGCATGTAATATAGCCTTGGATGTTCAAGAATACAATTTTTGTATAATTTGTAAAATTCATGATCTCTAGCGTCTATTGCGACGCATGAATAGCGGTGCATAACGAATTTCCTAGGTTTTCAAGTGATTGGTAGGCGACCTGAGAAGCGTCCTCTAAATGTCAGCTTTTTACATTTTCGCACAATATTTCTTCTGGTATAGCAAAGTTGATTTTATGTTCGGTATTGACTCAATTTCTCAGAAACGGTGGAGAGTTCGATCCAAATCAGTATCGAGATGCTTATTTGTGGCTATCATCGAAACTATTTTACCTTCCAGCAATAAATTATCGACCCTTATCCCGAAACTACCTAACCTAGTATGATTTTATGAAGTATCCGTCCATTTTGCTGATATTAACTTCCCCCGGCTCCATTAGGTCGAGGAAATATTCCCGATCAAGCGGTATTAGTTCCTAAGCCTGCTACGAATATTCTTTCATTTTCTTTTTTTAACCCTAGCCGTTGAACACATGCTTTCGTGATGAGGCTTGAGAGCTTGAGAGCCAGAATCTAATCATACTCAACATACACAGATACTTCCAGAAGTTCCAAAAAATTTAAATATTGATTATGGCTGTAGGTATATAGGATTGTAAGATTTACCAAGCAAGGAATGACGTTTCCTTTTACAATGTAGACAACGACGATCAGAGGCGAATTGGTATATTTGACGTCTGGTTCTTAAACAATTGAAGCATCTGTGATTTTCTTTAGTCCAATCTCCATGTTTTGCAACACTCATCTCGTTGAATTAATTGCACGCGGATAGGGCGAATGATCCTGTCCCTTACCTATTGCGCAAACAAACAATTCTCTGTTAGCAGAGTGACTCTTAATTTTCTGTTTGGAGGTGCTTGATTTGTAATTGTCACATTAGCTGATTCTAATGCGTCGATTTGACGGGATGGAAATTTTACGAAGTTGGAAAATTATAGGTTTTCTAAGTCTGTTACATTTTCTGAAGGACCTTCCAGGAATTGAAATTTCTGCACGGGGCTCAATATACTCGATTCGTGTATTGCATTGGAAAAAACATCTTAGGCAATTTTATTTCACTAGTACCACCACTGTGTGATGCGTTGATGTCACTTCCGATTACGAATTGCCTGCTGCAATTGTCTTTGGCCGAAAAAAGTGTTGAGATTCGTTATAGCGATATAATAATTTTCTATTGATTTTTTCTACGGATTTTCGAAATCATGCTACTTCCACGTCACAATAAATAAATGAACAACTTTATTATGCTCGAACGCTTTAATTTAGATTAGAACCAAAATCTTTATTTGAGTTTAGTTCAATGGCTACTTAACTTAAAGATTCATCTAGATCCAACATGATCTAGATGAAACCAATTAACGACGAATGGCACTCAAAATGGCGAGTTGTGTCGTACAATTTTATTTAAATGTCTCAAGATGAAGATGGTTTACGAGTAGAGAGTAGGTTTCCAGGTACATGTTTCAAGTTTTGTAAGTGCCTGTTATATGCAGGTGACCTTAAAATTTACGCTAATATCCGAAATGGTGCAGACGTTTTATTGCTACAACAGGACCTTAATCGGTTTAGTGATTGGACTGCCGAAAATCGTTTAGCTCTCAATATCTCCAAATGTAAAACTATGTCATTTGCACGAATTAAGATATTAATTGTAGCTCCGTACAGTTTACAAGACGTTAAAATAGTTGGAGTTACTCAGTTTATTGATTAAGGTGTTTTATTTACAGGTAACCTAAATTTTATTAAACTTATAGAAATGATTGTAGCTAGAGCCGGCTCGATGCTTGGTTTTGTAAAGGGACATGCTCGTCAATTTTCTGACCCATATACTCTCAAGACTGTGGCGGTTCACGCATTTGCACATGCGTTCGCCGCCACACGGTCAGAACAAAAACGCGAACAAAAAAAAACAAATGAAAACCCCTGTACAAAAGACAAATAAACTACTGTCTCTTCCAGACAGTACAACAAGATAAAAAAATATATATAATAAAAACTCAGTCTCGTCTCGGATTTTGTACTGCACGCACGAGTGACGTCCGTTGACCTCCACGACGCAAATCGCAACAAAGCAATCATCATCATAATTTCATCAAGTTACGATAATATGGTTGTTATGTCTTAGACATAACATTTTTTTTTTAAATAAAAATTGATAAACAGAAATATGAGTAATCGATAAATCCGATTACTCTTCTTTCATTAATTATAAGAATAACAAAATCATAATAAATATATTTTTCATTAGTAAGTAGTTTTGTAGTTGTTACAAATTATAAAGATATATCAAAAGTAAAATATAAAAATTTAGAATTATTGTAACTAGCGTTGAGTAACGACCAAAAAATAAATTTATTGTAAACCTTAAAAGTGAAACTGTTTTATTTCTACACAACTGCCAGTTTCGAGTTTATAATTGGCGCAGTTTGGTAGTGGATATTTTTAAATATCTAACACAGCTCAGTAATTAATATTAATAGTAAAAGTTAATTTGGAAATAGTGCGTAATATCCACACTGACGGTTTATCAGTGGTAGTGAATAGTGCCAAATTGAACAAAATTATGAACATATTATTAGTATTAAGTGCAAAAAGTGCAAATATCTGAGTTGCTACCTACGTCACACGATGAGAATAACATTACTACTAGTTGCCTGGTAAGTTGGAAATTTTTATATGTTCAATTCTAAAAATTCCTCACCTATCCAAAATAACAATAATTCTCAAAATCTCACGGTATATGAGAAAATTGATCATAGTAAAATCGCGGAATACGATAATACGACATTGGTTGATAAAAATAGATTAGGTCTTGATAGTTATAGTGATAGTGATTGCTCTATTGATTCTGCGGTATACAGAACTTTAGATGCTAATGAATTAGACGAATTAGTCGAAAGTTTTAACGAAAAAATAAAAATTACAAATTATAATATTGATATTAATAAAGATAGTTATATAAAATAAATAAACATGATGAAAGTAGAAAATATTACGGCGTTAGTAAATACATTCAAGATACCCGATTCGATAAAAGATTTACCTAGATATGAGGGAAATCGTCACACATTGTATGATTTCATAGACAATGTGGATGAAATTATCACAGAATGTGAAAAAATTGTAGGAGCAGGTAATATACCTGTTACTTTTAAAAGAGCGGGAGAGGCCGACGAAGTATTGACGCAAAAGAACAGTTGTATCGAGAGATGTGCTTATCCACATTTCTCGCTGGTCTAAAGGAACCCATCGGTTAAATGATCAGGGCATGGCAGCCTAAAACAATAAATGAAGCATTCTCATTATGCATGACAGAACAGAACATGCATTATCTTAAAACTAAAACGCAGACACATGTTCCTGCAGTAACTCCTAATCGGATATTATATCTACAACCCTTTCCTAACCTTGTTAGACAACCATATATCAACCAACAACCCCGATTGCAAATGACGCATTTCGACAAACCACAAAATTATTTTAATCAAAGATTTTTCCAAAATTCACAACAATTTCCACAACCTAGACCGAATTATCAACAAAATCAAAATTATAAACCCTTCCAAAGACCACCATCCAAATTACCATACAATAAAATTGAATCAATGGACACCATATCAAATCAAAATAAAATAACTCAACCTACACGGTTTAATAATTTAAACTTTGGTTATAATAAACCTCAACAACAACAACAACACTCTTCTCAATCCACAGGCCCAAAATTCAAAAGCGAAGAACTGTTTAATATAGAAAATGACATCTTGCATTTTCACAATGATCAGGAAGTAAATAACGATCAAAATTACATTCCAAATTTAGATTATGCGATTGAAGAGGAACCTCAAACCGAAATTCCTAATCCGGATGAGAATTACTACGAAGTTGATGACTCGGTTTTTCAGGTACCAGCCTCGGAAACCTTTTAGGGTATATACATTTGAACACCCACCAATCTTCAATGTTACCCTACATACATATTAAACTCAATCCTAAAACAATTCTTAAAATGCTCATAGATACGGGAGCAAACAAATCTTTTATAGATCGAAAGTATATACATCCTTCACGGATCCAAAAAATTCCGTCAGTAACCATCAATACATTATTCCAAAAACATCAAATAACTGATCAAGTAACAGTGAATGGTTTCATGGAGTTTAAAAGTAAGGAACCATTAGAATTCTTGGTTTTCAGGTTTCACAATTACTTTGACGTACTCTTAGGTTTAGAATTAATGCAAAAGTTGAATATTAAATTAGATTTTGAGAAATCTACTTTAACCACTAACGGTACAATCATCCCACTACTCTGCAAACCAAATCTTAAATCCAAAAATTATTCGGTTCCACCCAGAAGCAAAATAACTATGTGAATACCTGTTGATAAGCAAGAGGGCGATGTTTACATTAAACCAATCCATATACACGAACTTCTAGTTATACCTGAAGGTATATATAAAGCAACAAATTGGTACGCTTTAGTTGAATGTGTTAATTGGTCAAATACAGAACAAAAATGTTTTATTCAACAACCTATAAAAGTTGAAAGGTTACAAGATAAATATAATATTGAAATTAATCATTCTTCTATAACGAGCAATGACACTAACCAATCAAAGGATATTTCTGAGCTAATTCGCACATCTCATTTGAACTCAGAAGAGACAAAAACCTTACGCAAGTTATGTAAACAGTATGAAAATATATTTTTCAAAGAAACACACCAACTGACCTTTACCAATCAGATCAAACATGATATCAATCTTCACAAAGAAAAACCAGTTTTTACGAAAAGTTATAGGTATCCGTACGTCCATAAAGAGGAAGTACGTAAACAGATTGATAAAATGTTGGATCAGGGGATAATTAGGCCAAGTTATTCACCTTGGTCTTCATCGATTTGGATCGTTCCAAAAAAAGCGGACGCAAGTGGGAAACCCAAATGGAGACTCGTTGTAGACTACCGTAAGCTCAATGAGCAAACAGTAGACGATCGCTACCCAGTTCCGAATATAACGGAGATCCCGGATAAGCTTGGGAAATGTATGTATTTCACAACGCTTGACTTGGCATCCGGATTCCACCAAATCGAGGTGAATCCTTGTGACATTCAAAAAACAGCATTTACGGTCGATAATGGACACTACGAATATATTCGTATGCCATTCGGCCTGAAAAATGCACCATCCACATTCCAAAGAATGTTGGATAACGTTCTTAAACATTTGCAAAGCAAAAGTTGTCTTTGCTATATGGACGACATTATTGTCTTTTCTACCTCTCTTCAAGAACATATTAGTAATATAAATCAAGTTTTCAATAAATTGGAAGAAGCTAACTTGAAAGTGCAGTTGGATAAGTTCGGATTCTTGCACAAATAAGTGACTTTTTTAGGACACATCGTCAGTTCAGAAGGAGTCAAGCCCAATCCCGAAAAGATTGAGGTAGTAAAGAAATTTCCTATTCCGAAAACGCCGAAACAAATAAAGTCATTTTTAGGTTTATTGGGATATTACCGGAAATTTATTAAGGACTTGGCAGATTTGACAAAGCCCATGACAGAATGCCTTCAGAAAGACAAAAAGATTACTATGAATCCGGAGTATGTAAATTGTTTTTAGAAATGTAAAACAATGCTATGCCAAAACCCCATTCTTCAATATCCGGATTTCTCTAAACCATTTGTGTTAACAACAGATGCAAGTAACGCTGCACTTGGTGCCGTACTTTCCCAAGATGCAATTGGTTTGGACAGGCCAATCTGCTATGCAAGTAGGACATTGACTAAAACAGAGCAAAACTACTCTACCATAGAGAAGGAGCTCTTAGCCATTGTTTGGTCAGTAAGATATTTTAGGCCATGTTTGTATGAGAATAAATTCCAAATAGTTACCGGCCACAAGCCGTTAACTTGGTTGTTCTCTTTAAAAGAACCCAATTCAAAGCTGGTAAGATGGCGACTCAAATTGGAGGAATATGACTATGACATCGTGTATAAAAAAGGTACCAAAAACACCAATGCTGATGCATTATCTCGATTGGAACCTGAAATCATAGAAAAAAATATTCATTCTGATAGTGAATCTTCCCATTCAGAAGAAATAGATAAAACATTGAGCAATTGCAAAAAAGACGCAATACCGACTACCAACACAGTTCTCAATGAATTCAATACACAAATAATATTAGAATTAGATAGTAGATACTTACATTTAGAAACATCCTTTAAAATCTATTACCGCAAAAAACAACGCTACCTCATTAAAAGTAATGAATTTGATGAGCAAAAACTAATGCAAGTATATAATGAATACATAATACCTGGTAAACTCATAGGAATAGCGTGTAACGAAAGTACTTTTAAGCTAATGAATAAAATTCACGAAAAACACTTTTCTAATTCAAATATAAAACTGGTGCGAAGCAAAGTGCTAGTAGAAGACATCGTAGACGAACTACAACAAAGGGACGTAATAACAAAACAACACCAAGAAGGAAATCATCGTGGTATCAGTGAAAATTTAGAACAATTAAAAAAAAAATTATTTCAAGGCATTTGATTCCATATGTCATCAAAAAGCACTTCAAAGTCTATGCGTGTGTCTATCTATGCGACTTTCATCGTGCAAAATCATATCCTTTCATCGAAAAAGGAATCCAATAATAACTACATGCAACATCAATATCAATGTAGTTCAAAGAGTACAAGAGATTACTGATCTAGGAGTAATCTTCGTCGAAAACGTTAGTTTTAACAGGCAGGTCGATAACTCTATTGGTAAAGCAAACTCTATGTTTAGCTTTGTCAAACGATGGACTTGGGAATTCAGCGATACATAAACTTAATTTTCATATTTCGCTTATATAAGATCTCAAGTATAATATGATGTAATCGTCTGGAATCCTTATTATGATGTGCACATTAAAAGAATTGAAATCATAAAAAAAAAGTTTTTGATGTTCTTTTTGAAAAACTGGCTGGGAATGCCTACACCGGTCTGATAGACCAGTTTTTCAAATCGCGGTATTGTGTATGGGATTGATGAGGCTTCTTTATGTTGTCAAGTGATAACTGTGCCTCTATATGTAAAAACCATGTTGTTGGATGTTTTGGCCAAAATACAGGCAATTAAACGTGTAACGCTTCTACCAAAGGATGAGGTTGGTGGCTGAGCGTTTTGCAGATGGGTAATATTTGTTTAAATCGGTTGTTGCCCGGTATTATTTTGGTTTATTAAATTAATTTCTGAATCGTTATTGGATTTAACGCTACTCGTTAATGTCGATGGGAGAAAAAGTTTAACTTTCAAGAAGACAAATGAAATCGTTATTTTCTAAATTTTCTTGAAAACGACACCGATAACGAGGAAATATGGGGGCAAAAAGCAAAACCTTACAATAAATATGATTCGAATTTTTCTTCAAAAATTTCATGTGATTCTTAAAGGTAAATGTAATTAATATTTTGTAAAATTATGAAAAGTCCTAGCTTATGTCTCAGCTGATTATTATTATGTATTTTTTCTTTTCGTTTCTGTGCAGCTGATTTTCATTGTAATTTTATTCCTATAATAAAATTCTAATGGTTTATCAATATTTTACCAAGAGCGGAAACATCTATTGCTGGTTACTGCTGTTTTTAAAAAAAAAATTGTCAATCGTTGTCACTGGTTTCTAACAGTGTTAAATATATGCAGCTCGCAATCTTAGTGCTTTACTATATTTATTGTTGCTTTATTTTGATGATAATGACCGTTGTATATCCGCTTATGAAGAGCAAATTTTAAATCAAACAAATTCAAATTCTGCAAATGTTTTCGATTGCATATACCTCTATAGACCGAAATTAGATTGCGTAATTATTTCCATACATATAAACAAAATTGGATTTTTTTGAAAATCACCTTACTATAAATCGGCAACTTCTGAGCCAATAAAATTCAACATCTGCAATTGTGCCCCGATTTCCGTTCCTGTTACCTCTAAAGATAGGTTTCGGAATCTGTAATTGTTGTGCCATAAAATTTCATAGAAAATGCATTGTTGAAATTCACCTTACTATAAATCAGCAAATTCTGAGTCATAAAACCAAAATCTGCAACTGTGCTCCGATTGCGGTTCTTTTTGCCTCTAAAGGAAGGTTTCGGGACCTGTAACTGTTGTGCTAACGCGCATTTAGATTGCTTGGTTATTTCCATTCATTTAAACAAAATTCGCATTTTTTGCAAATGCCCTTGCTGTAAATCAGCAAATTTTGAGCCGAAATATTGAAAATCTGCAATTGTGCTCCGATTCCGGTTATTGATATCTCAACAGATAGATTTCGGGACTTGAAATGGTTCTGTCAGCACGGATTTAGATTGCGTGATTATTTCCATACATTTCTTAGGAAATTCGATGTTTTTGAAAATCACCTAACCAAAATCAACAAATTCTGAGCCAAACAAAAAAATCAAAATCTGCAATTCTTTTTCGATTGCAGCGCTTGGTACCTCTAAAGATAGGTTACGGGACTTTTAATAGTTATGTCAACGCGCATTTAGATCGCTTGATTATTTCGAAATATTTAAAAGAAAATTGTTTTTTTTTGAAAATCACCTTACTTTAATCACCGATTGCAGTTCTTGATATGTCTAAACATAGGTTTTGTCAATGGTATAAACGAGTATAAAGTATTACATTGGACATTCATATGTTGGTGGCCAATGTCTACATAATGGTTTATGTGATGTTATAGACATATTATTATATAATTGAGTTAAAGTTGAAAATCACCTTTAAAATAAGAAGAACATGGCCAAAGATATTGAAGTCGTGGAAACACTAAAAAAATAAAAAAGTTTTAAATTTTGTAAGAGGTCTTAAAATATATAAAGTAGCTTTGAAGGTGTGTTCAGGCAGTGTAATAAAATAAATACTTAGATAAATTTAATATACAATATTAAACTTCATTCAAATTCTCCGAATTCCAATAACTTCTGTATCAAACTCTTTTGAACAACATTAAATTCAGATAAATGGTTTCCTGGCAAAAACCAATTTTTTTTTTCTGTCGGTGCGACATTTGCAAAAGTAACATTTTTTAACTAGTCCTTGATCAAGATAAGGACTGTAATATTATTCCCTCAAGGTCCTCATTTGAAGGAAAACATTTTTCAACAACAATTTTAGAAATTAATTTCTAAAAATACAATTTTCTTCTAAAATATTAATTTCTCACGAATTTTTATTTTGTTGTTTACTCAAAATAAATTCTAAGGAAATCAAGTCGAGAAGTAGAGCGAAGGAGTGGAATGAACACGTTTTTCAATTTATATGCGGCGCGGCGGTTGTTCGTTTTGCATATTTTGATTTAAAGGAAAAAAAAAAGAATTTTCGGAAACAACAGTCCTAAGGTGAAACTATTACAATATAGTCTGTAAATTAAAACATCGGCTGTTGGATTTTGTTGAAGTAAATTTGTTTATATTGCTTTTTAATGTTTTCAAAAATTTTCCTTGGTTAAAAACCGTGGCTTCTTTTTAGTCACTATGTTACACCCTCACTTAGTAGTTTGGCGTCTATTGGATGGGGGGATCAAAGTGGAGTAGATTAATCTACCAGCTCCGTAACCTTCCAGTAGGGTGCGCATCACGTGAGCTGTTCTGGTCTTGTCATTAGGCAGCTGCGTGATGGGTACAATTGTGTAAGGTGTAACCTGTTCACAATTCGCAAGTGTACGTGCTGCCTCTTCGTAGCAACCACTGGTAACTAAGGCCACTTGGCACATTTTTGGCCATTTGGCACCGGCTAAAGTACGGCGCTAAAGGAGAAAACCTTGACCAAAAACCCTAATCTAAGGTGGAACAGCATATGCCGGAAGATGAATGGCTGATAGTTTAATCAGCCCAAAATATGCGGACTCTGGATACCAGGCACCCTCCAGTTTTATTTAGCCTTCATGTAGTAATGCTGGGTGACCTACAGGTGATTTGCAATTCCCAGCAACTCATAAAAGTAAAATCAAACGGAATACGGGGCAGGAGTAGAAATATACGGGAGTGGGACAACCCTCTCGAGGTCCTTCAGCTTCAATGCTACCGTTTTTCTAGCGGAACTACATGCTGTAGTAAACATCTAGGAGGGAGAGCAATAAGCCCAGATAGTATGTGTGACGTACCGGGAGGGAGTATTGTCAGGTTCATTAAGAACCTGAATATTGACTGGACGGATAATTAAGCAGGGGCCAGCACAATAGATCTTTTAGGTCGCAGTGCGAAGTGGCTGATCGCCCGCATGGCCCCCCCAATAATAATAATAATAATAATAATACACCCTCTCGCAAAAATCGATTCGGAATTAAATTTTCAATCTTAATAGTAATGTATTTTGTAAACTCTTTCATCTTTGATCTTCTTTGCCAGGAAATATACTATGACACTTTTTTATTTTTAATGTTTTCAAGAAATGTAAATAATACGTCGTTGTTCAGAATTAAATTTGTAAATTATGTATTTACGAGAACTAGAATCATTCATTTCAACTCCTAAAAAGTTCAAGGTGAAGATGAATTTTGTAGTGTAAGTAAGTAGAGCATTGAAATGAAAAGACCAAAATTTAGTCAAAAGAGGTAGCCAGCTTCACTATAGACTTGAATTCTTATTCAAGTCTAATATTGAGACTGTGTGCCTCCATTCGGTTTGTTTGACTAAATTTTAATTGCGCTACTCACCACCAGGCAGTTAACAAAAAGTTTAAGATATCTTATTTATAAAGTTCTAATAGGTCTGTAATGAAATTCTGAAATTTCGTTATCAGACACGGGATCAGAGGTCTGGTGCGGTCTAGTAGCTGGCTAAAGCTTTCGGTGTGCCTTGGAGGTTTCCAGAAATAATCCCATGCTTGAATAACCGAAAACGGTACCCCTTATCATCGGCCCTCCTATCAGAATTGCCTTTCCGTTCGCGGCGGTCACCGATGCCAATAAGGGATAGAAGGACGCCTTGCCCAAAGACCACCCTTTTGAATTTTTTTGTCCATTTGCTATGAGGACGTTAGCCGGCTATCTATGAAACTTATGTTGAAACGACTTTAGAAAAGGGTCACTTCCTGTTTTTCGTCGATTATACCACTAACGAGAGCTTCGAGAAAAGGTAGCTAATGTAGGTAGTGATCCAGAAGAAATGGTGGAAACAGCGTTCGATATGAACTTTTGAGAATTATGTATTAAGATGTCTTGGCTACTTAACGTGTCTGGAATTTTGCTCCATCCGACTCGAGATCATTTTTTGGATTGGCACTGTTGATCTGAGTTGTGTTGGTCCTTGGAAATACGTTCGGCCAGTTAATCGGTTTTCCGGCGGCACGTTTCCCGATATGGCTAGATTACATTTCGTACAATTCGGTTTTATTACATTTTCCATACCACAGCCGTAGCTGAAAATGTGTGTGGAAACGGTCGAGCAATTTTGGTACCGATGTCCTATGTCATGACAATACCAACAAATCATTAGATTATTCGGCTTCTCTGTGACGTCTATCTTTGAAGCCTTAAAAGTTATTAATATTTTGGTTCCGCAGCCGAATAATTATTCAAGGCTGTTCTATTATTTTTTGGACGTGTTAAATTCTTCAATGGATACTGATGAGCTGTCCAGTTGGCTAAGTTCGTGAATATATCTTTTATGTGGTTATAGAAAACTTCCTTTGCTCCCAACCAACACACAACGCAATTAGCTGATCTATGGAATTAATATTTTTATCGGCCATTTGCAAGTGGAACTGTAATCCCAGTCGCATATATTTTTTTGTCATATCTAAGTAAATTATCCTCAGGAATGATGGCGGGAGACCTCATTGCAATTCTGCGCGTATTTGTACCCACGTTGCACTTCAAAAACAGCCAGTACCATTCGAGAGCTTCTTCTTGAAGAAGAGACCTCAATTTTTCGACCAAACTAATTTGGGACATATTATAACGGGCAACCGACCGTTCCACTCGATATAAAAAACGTTCGATGTCAGTTTTTTCCGACGTAGAACCATCGAAATACAAACCCCATTTGTGCACCGGTCTAGTAGAAGAATTAAAACTTTTAAAATCATCCGAAGCCGATATCGGTATTTGAGACTATAAGTTGGCGTTAGGGACCATCGATAACGGATTGTGATTTATATTTGTGTAACTATGTCCATGACAGAGTCTAGACGTGAGCGGTTGTTGAGTGGAAGGTTGTTTGCTAGTAGGTTCAGGTAAAGTGCTTCTCCTCTTTTGTGTATTTACTAACGAATTACCAAATTTACCCATGCGTTCGGTTATAAGTTGAACTAAATTATCCAACTGGTCTGGCTCCATAATAGGTGTAATAGTTGGTTTATTGGGAATACTTGATCCTACCGAAACACATACCATTCACGATACCTTAGGGTAGGCGGTGCATTGTCAAAATTTTCATCTAACTTATCGGATTTGGAATCTAAATTGTCTTCTGCCGGGCCCTCAATGGGTATGTTCGATTAGGTTTTATTAAGGGTCGAGTCGTCCGCATCAGTGAAACTATCGAATCGCCATTTATCAAGATAATCTTTTAACAAATTCACAATCTTCTGTAACATTTGCCTTCACCAAACGAGAATGGGAAATTCGTTGTACGCTACCTTCGACATGTAATAACCGTGAATAAATTTTAAGATAACCTTCTTTATTTGTTGCATTTTCTAAATCTTGCAACAGAAGTTTAATATTATGTAACTTAGCCTTACACTTAGCGATCTCACGTTTGGGATTTTTGTGAGCTGCAAGGTGGGCACGATTTGGGATCAACACCGGTGATACGGTTTACGTAACCAGCCGCGCTTTTAATAGTGTATAAATATGAACCGTTGCACCCTGGAAGTTTCGAATTTCACATTCGACTAATAAGTTATCATGAGTTAATTGATCCAGGTCCATTTTGACAACGGTTATTTGATTCGACCGTATCCGCTGCTAATTACCAAAGACTCGTAAACCGAGTAGAAAAAAAATAATCTTAAAATTAAAGACCTCCGTCTTGAAAGAAAGCGCAACAAAAAAAAACAAAACAAATATATGAATGATATGACGAATACAAAAAAAAAAAAAAAAAAGAATAATGCATGAAGATAACGTATCATGGATAATGTACAACAGAAGCTAAGCTAAATAACAAAAGGAATTATTTACGCGCGTAACAAACAGCTGCATTCAACGTTACCAACAATTTAAATTAGCATCACAATTACTTGTTGACAGACAGACTATTCGAAAATACTACTGTAAAAGAAATGAAGTGTGCGCAAGTAATTGTAATTCTTACCACAAGACACGATTAAGTCTAACATCGTAATCGAAATAAAACCATACGGCCAAGTACCGATGCGATCATGTATTGTTAGTCTGTGAAATAAGTCAACAGTATATAGAAAAAAAAAATGAAAATTTACTTTAAAAAAAATGTAACTCGAAAAAGAAATAACTGTTTCTTTATGAGTTACGATAACCGAAGGTTACCGAAACTTACTTTCGGATCTTACATATATACCGTAAAATATCCGTTAAGTTAAAAGTGACTTTTAGGCGACAATTGTGAGATTCCGGTTAGCATTACTGGTATGTGCACAATATTCATTTGGTATGAGAAATCTGGGCACAACATTTCCGACTAGTGACTCACGACATATGGTGAGGTTTAATCCAGACTCATATCAACCTTAATTAGCTGTGCTATGATGTTAATTATGGTGATCACACAAACATCGTCCCCCACTATCTGTCGCTTTACCACATATACATTATATTTAACTTAAATTAGGACAAGTAAATATAATATTTAAATAGATAAAAATAAATAAAGCAAACTTTGATATTATGTTAATCTCCGCTCGTCAACTTGAATGCCCTCCAACGGTGTAAGGGTATGTGTTATCCGTAGTTCGCCACATCGTTAACGAACTTTGAATTGCTGGTGCAGGTGTCGATAAATTCGCTGGAGAAAAAAATTAGTGCTACGTAAGAGGATTCGCATACAGGTGGTAATCTCTTGGAAATTCGAATTAAATTAAAAACCAGTAAACCACGGTAATGCAAGGTTCTTTAACGGTGTGGCGAATTACGGACAACTGACTAACACATGTATCGTGCTGCTTCCTCCGACAGCTTGCCGAAGTGAGCAACACGACCGGAACGAGATGGAAAACCGACCTGCCGCAAGTACTCTACCTCACTACACATTCAATCACTCCATCAGGAATCACTCCCTCATGGTGCGAATGAATACGATTTCGATACTAAAAGAAAAAAATGACAGTAGATAAAAAGGAAAATTTCTCATAAACAGAAACACTCAGAAAACCTAATAAAATTGTATGCCCTCACCGGTAAAATAATCAACAGAACTATTATGGGTTATTATTTCAGAGCAAAAGGAAAGAAAAATGTAGCGTTAGAGTATTATTGTGACAAAACATGCGAAATTTAATAACGGTAAGGAAACTGTGAAAAAAAAATTTTGAAAATAACGACAAAAAAAAAATTATTCGAGAAAAATAATTTTGAATAACAGAGATAAAAAAATGAAATTAAATGTGTATGATTACGCCACCACAACAGCTGAAACGAATATATAATGTAAAGAAAATATAATAAAAGAAAATTCGAAAACTCATCAGTCAAATTTGGCTCACAAAATTATAACATTACTAGAAATTTAGCAAAGAAATTTTCGAAAATTTTAAAATTACGTTAACAAAATGAGAAAAAAAAGAAAATACTAGATTACAACATAAAATAGAAGTTTACTTCTACACTTGATTTGACCAAAAAAAAAAAATTATTGTTTTAACCACCTCAGTTTTCGATTTCTCATAAACGACAATACCTTTTCTCAGATCGGCCCGATCTGTTCGCCACCGACGCAGGATCCCCTTGGTCTGGTTCACACCCCTTCAGCTGACACGGTTGCTACTATTATCACGAACAGAACCAACAGTAATTTAAAAAAACACAACCATAATTATATTATTAAAGTGCAGCAGGCTGATTTTTACGACGAAAGTACCGCAAGCGGAATTTTACTATTACAAGTTAATAGTTTTAATTTAAAACTATAAATTCCGGAGGCAATCGTACCGTAATCCATTCAAAGATAACACTCAGCGAGCAATACTTAATCGAAAGGGCGAGACAAGTAGTTGCCCAACACTGTTTTAGGCTTTATTATATATATCTTTATTTTCTTTTTTATTACTCTGGTCTGATCGAATCTACTAGAATAAATTCATGAATTCGCAAGATGATTCACACTTACACTGTGTCTATTGTTTTAGTTTTTTTTTCTTATTATTAATAAATTTTAATTACTCATATAATCCCACTTTATTGTTTATTTTGGTATTTATAATTAAAATTACAATTAATTGATAATTACAATAAAAAAAAAAATGTTAAACTTTGCATTATGTTATTTAAAATGCACTTCAAACAAAATTCTCGGCATTAAATCTTAAATTTACAATTTTATCTTAGCCGGAAAAAAACTTTAAAAAAAAATTATGACCAAAGTAAGTACATATATTGGTCTTAACCCATTCAAATCCAAAACATGACTGGCTTGCCTTTTATTCCAGAAACAAACAAAAAAATCAACCCCTCATATTTCTTCTCGTTCATTACATTTTTCTTTTCAATTGTTTTATTTTTTTTTTTAAAAAAGCAAAATAAATTCCGATACATCGGAATTTGTTTTGCTATTTAAAAAAAACAAAATGGAAACATGCATCAATAGAAAAAAATTTAAACAGAAAACAAAAGAGAAATACTCGCATACCGTTATCATGCATATCGAAAAAACAAAAAACAAAAACCCACGCACACTCTCTCCTTGACCTATTATCATACACCAAATAAAAATAAAAGATTGGTACACGTAATAATTAACGGTAAATGAAGAAAATCCACTACCATTAATTTTCGTATGAGTTTAAAAAATTATAGACGTGCACAACATATACAAACAGGGTAATCCAAATATTTTCATCAACACAAGAAGTTACTTGCAAGTTGCAGCGCTGGTTACGCAGCAGGGTGTGTAACAGGTGCTTAGATGATGATTAATGTTATAATTGATTAATGTGTATAATAATCCTAGTATCTCCATCCATTATTATTGATAGTTTTGTGTAGCGCAATAATGAAGGTACAAGGTACTATAATCGTTTATGGAAGTGTTGTACTTCTGTATTTTGTTTTCATCTTGCCAAATGATAAAAACGAAAAAAAATGAATCGTGTTGCATTTTATAAGTAGTTAAATTAAAATTAAAATGTGTCAAATTCACAATCAGCTTCCTTTCGAAGTCATCCATCATGCAACTGTCATAACCGCACAGTTTAAAATCTTGCGAAGAATTTCGACGCAAGCTTTGTGTCGAGGCATATACGATTTTAGGTTTCAGTAGTGTAAAGTGGATTGTCCTGGGCCAGCCGAAAAAGATTTTACACCAAACATTTTTTACATGTAAATTACAACAACATGAACGTTTACGTATTTTTTTTATATGCATACTACACAGTGCAACCACAGTAACTAAATCTCTGTACAGTGCAATCAAAGTAACTAAACTCTGTAATAATGATAAAACATGTGTAAATTCAACAAGAAAAATTCATGGTCATCGACGAGAATCGAACTCGAGACTTTTGCATGGTAAGAAACTGTCTTAACCATCATACTACGAGCGAGATTGTAAATCATCAACTATTTATGGTTTAAAAAAAAAATTCCGCATGTTCAGCGAAATAAAAAAATTACAATAATATAATAATACCCCTAAATGTCGATTACAAACTCTACACGCTTTAAAAATATTTTGTATACGATAATAATTTTTTATTAATTGAAATTAGATAGTATAAAGTTATAATAATATTTTTTTTTTTTAATTCAACCTTGACATTTCCGGAGAATGCATAACTGCATAGTTATAATAATATTTTATAATTTAACCTTGGCGTAAAATTTGCTGTAATGTACATAATGAAAATTAGAAATATAGAATATATAAGTGGTAGTTTTGATGTTATTTTGATGCATTTAATTAATAAACTTATACAACGTATTACTGTGTGGTGTAAAATTAAATACAATTTAAAATATAAATTAATATTTTTTTGATTTACCTATTATTTTAAAATTAAAAGTGAAGTGATCGTAATCAATGTTGATCAATAAAAAAACAATATAAAAGTTAAGAAGTACCTATTTGTGAAAATATTTGTGTAGTACCGAAAATTATAAACTAATTGTTATACAACTTTTAATTGTTAAATATTATAATTTAATCAATAATCTTTTTTTTTTGTGTTAGTGAACATTTATTTGTGTAGTAGCTATAAACTAATTGTTATATTTACAACTTCTAAGTGTTAAATATTAGAAGTAAATCAATTAATAAAATAAATAAAATTTTAAATACATAAGCGAAAAATTTTTTAACGTAAGTTACAAATATACATTTATTTAAATTATATATAACGTTTTAACATATTATCTCTTTATATATTTTCAGTTAAATCATGAATAACTGTGAAGAATGCAACAAAATGTTTTCATCAAAAGACGTTTTAATTCGGCATTCAAAGGAGCAGCACCCTCAAGATAACATGCTGTGTGAAGTGTGTGGCATCGTTTTCGGCAATAAACGAAAACTTGATTATCATAGCAAGAGGATGCATGTTACATCAGCCGTTAATAATCGCGAGAGGGTACATATTCCATCAAACTCAAGGACAGTTGTAGGAGCTGCCAAGAGAATCAAAATGGATGATGCACCTACTGATGACGTTTTATGTAGTAATTGCAATGTAAGTATTTCAAAAAAATTTTTATTTAATCATTATAAATCCTTACTTCATAAAAACAATTGTTTAAGGAACTATAGTGAGAATGATGAGAACATCCAAATAATTAGCACTGCATTCAAGTCCCGAATAATTAGTTATAGGGTTTCAGATGTACCTATTAACTATATTAGTATAAATGATTTTATGTGTTCAATAAAACATAAAATAATTAAATTAATAGAGCTTCAAACAGAGTTATTTAAAGTTTGCAAAGTAAATTTTGAATTGTTTGGCTTATTCACTAAATTTGATTTAAAAGATGAAGCAAATGTTAGCTCATTAAAATCATTTAATACTAAAAATGCAATTTTAACGGAAGCTAGCGATTTGGATGAGATATTTTCTCAGCTTGTCTGCACCCTGAATACTCTGAGTGAGGAGTTTCAGGAGAAAGAGTCTGGATGGGCAATTGAAAAAGTATTGTTCATTGAAGTAAATTTTAACAAATATAGTCCAATGAGAGGGTCCTCTTACATACCTCTCCCAAAATGTATTAAAGATAAAAAGGCTATAATCAATGTACAAAATGCAGATCAAGCCTGCTTTGCCTGGTCAATCATGGCTAGCAAATATCCTAATGTAAGAAAACCTCAACGGTGTAATTCATTTCCTCACTATAGTTCTATCTTAAATTTAGATAATATTAGTTTCCCCATGCCTTTAAAAGATATCCCACAATTTGAAAGCCAGAATAATATAAGTGTAAATGTGTATAGTTTAGAAGGTAATCAAATTGTGGGACCTTTATATTATACAAAATCAAAAAAATCTCATCATGTTAATCTATTGTATATAGAAGATAGTGGAAATAGTCATTATTGCTATATAAAAAAATTAAATACCTTAGTAGGCAAACAATTGTCAAAAAGAACTAATAAAAAATTTATTTGTGATGGTTGTTTAATATTTTTTAGAAATGAGGAAGGTTTAAATAATCATGTGCAATATGGTTGCAATAGAATTAAATGTATTCTTCCTAATGAAGAAAATGACTTTTTAGAATTTAGTAATTATCGTCATAAATTACAAGTCCCATATGTGATATATTGTGATTTTGAAGCAATATTAAAACCAATTGATTCGTGTACTCTAAATCCTGAGATATCTTTTAGTGAAAATATTTTAAAACATGAACCCTACAGTTTTGCATATTACATTAAATGTTCATATAATGACATTAAATCTAAATTTGTTACATACAGAGGTAATGATTGTGGGAAAATTTTCATTGATAAATTAAAACAAGATTTAGAAATTATATACAACGAGCTACACGTAAATCGAAAAATGAAAAAACTTTCCTACACGGAGCAAGTAAATTATAATTTTTCAAATAAATGTCATATTTGTGATGGTGATTTTGATGATGATGAAAACTATAAAGTTAGGGATCATTGCTATTTAACAGGGAAATTTAGAGGTGCTGCACATGTTAAATGTAATTTAAATTATAAAATAGCTGATTTCGTTCCAATATTTTGTCACAATTTAAGTGGCTATGATTCTCATTTTATTATAAAAGAATTAGGGTTTGATACTGAACAGATAGATTTAATCGCTCAGAATAAGGAACGATATATATCATTCACAAAACATTTTAAAATTAGTGAGCATAAAAAAATTAAATTAAGGTTTGTAGATTCATTTAAATTTATGGCAGCTAGCATTGACAAACTATCTAATAATCTTAATGACTCTCAATTCAAAGAAGTTAGAAAGAGTTTTTCTAATCATACTGAATTTAACCTTATAAAGAAAAAAGGAGTTTTCCCCTATGATTATCTAGATAGTTTCAAAAAGTTAGATGAAACTCAATTACCACCTAAAAATAATTTTTATAATAAATTACTAAATTGTGATATTTCTGACGATCAATATAACCATGCTTTAAATGTTTGGGAAACATTTCAATGTAAAAGTTTAGGTGAATATTCTGACTTATATTTAAAATCAGATGTTCTTATTTTGGCGGATATATTTGAAAATTTTCGAAATGTTTGCATGAAAACGTACGGTCTTGACCCGGCTCATTATTTTACATCTCCTGGTTTAAGTTGGGATGCAATGCTTAAGTTTACAAAAATCAAATTAGAATTGCTTAAAGATATAGACATGGTAAATTTTATTAGGAAAGGTATTCGAGGTGGTTTAGCTCAGTGTTCAAAACGATATGCAAGAGCAAATCACAAATATATGAAAAATTATAATAAGGAAATGGATTCTAATTTTCTTGTTTATTTAGATGCCAACAATCTATATGGATGGGCCATGAGTCAATCACTACCGTATGCTAATTTCAGATTTCTTGATTCATCGGAATTAGATAAATTTGATATTAATTCTCTGACAGATAATGAATCAGACATAGGTTATATTCTTGAAGTTGATTTAGATTATCCGAGCCATCTACATAAACAACATAATGATTTACCATTTTGTATGGAAAACATAAAACCCTTATACCAAAGCTCAAAAGAAAATAAATTAATTGCTAATCTACAACCTAAACAGGAATATGTTATTCATCAGAAAAATTTGAAAGACTGTCTTAATAAGGGATTAATATTAAAAAAAATACATAGAGTTTTAAAGTTTAGCCAAAAACCATGGTTGAAATCTTATATTGATTTAAATACAGATCTTCGTACAAAAGCTCAAAATTCTTTTGAAAAAGATTTGTATAAATTAAAGAATAATAGTGTTTTCGGAAAAACAATAGAAAATGTTGAAAAAAGAACCGATATAAGATTATCAACACATTGGGAAAATCTAGGTAACAAATTTGGTGCTAATACTTTAATTAGCAAACCTAATTTTCATTCATCCTCGATATTTGATGAAAATTTGGTTGCTATTCAAATGAGCCGATTATCTATTACGTACAATAAACCTATTTATGTGGGTTTCTGTGTTTTAGAATTATCTAAAACTCTAATGTATAATTTTCATTATGATTATATTAAGACAAAATACAATGATAACGCAACACTTTTATATACTGATACAGACTCATTAATTTATGAAATTCAAACTATAGATTTTTACAAAGATATAAAACCTGATTTAAATGAGAAATTTGATACTTCAGATTATTCTCCTAACAACTTATATAATTTCCCATTAGTAAATAAAAAGGTTTTAGGTATGTTTAAAGATGAATGTTGTGGAAAAATCTTAACAGAGTTTGTTGGAATCAGGGCAAAATCATATAGTTTGAACCTTGAAGATGATAATGAAATTATCAAGAAAATCAAAGGAATAAAAAAAAATGTTGTTTCTGATTCTATATCATTAAATGATTTTAAAAATTGTTTGAATAAAAATGTTAATGTAATTAGATCACAAATAAATTTTAGAAGTATTAGACACAACCTATACACGCAATTGACAAACAAATTAGCGCTATCAAATTTCGATGATAAACGATTTGTAATTCCAAATTCATACAAAACTTTGGCATGGGGTAATAATGAAATTGATAATTTCTATTTTACTTAGTTATAAATAACATATTTTATATTTCTTAAATATATATGTAATACATTTAATGCCTTACAATTTTAATTAAATTTAGAATAGTAATAATTAATAGGTTTATATTTTAAAATAATTATAATTGTATGTATAGTATATGAAAATTTGTTTATTTATATGTAAAACAATATATTAGTTCTTTAAAATAAATAATTAATAATAATAATAATAATAATTAATTTTAAAATAAAAAACACTAGAATATTTTAAATAATATCGTTTTTATTTATCCATGAGTTATGAGATGATCCAAAACCGAGCCATTTAACATAAACTTTGCTACCTTTCTTCTTCAAGATTTTCTCTACGAGGTAAGTATCAGGATGATTTGTCTTTTGGAGCTCTTTTTCATAAAACCTGCCAGATATTAGCTGTCCCTTATAATCCTCAAGTAAATACGTCACAGGAAACTTATTGTTAATACTGATAACTTTAAATATTTCAGTAGTCCAATTTGGTGTATAACCTTTTTCGAAAACGGTTTTAAATTTGCTAACTCGAACGAAATCGCCAACTTTAAATTTATTTTTCTGCATTAACTTAGGATATGTATAAACATGTTTTAAAAGTTGTTGTTCATTTGCCACAGTAACCTCTGCAGGTGCTAATTTAATTGTCCTATGTTTTTTGTTGTTGTAATCTTTCACTAAGTTTTTTAAAATATTTACCCACTTGTAAGATCCTTGAAGACTAAACTTCCTCCACATATGTTCCTTCAGAGTTCTATTAAATCTTTCTACTATACATGCTTTTATTGGGCTAAATGTTGAGTAATGGTTAATACTTTTCTGTTTCACAAGCTGTTTGAAATCTTTATTATAGAATTCAGTTCCCATATCTGTTTGTAGATTCCTTGGTATTCTTTTACTCTCATTGAAAATTTTTGTTAAAGCATCAACAATCACCTGTGATGTTTTGTTCTTTAGAGGTTCTACCCAAGCAAATTTAGAAAAAGCATCGATTACAGTTAGAAGATATTTAAAACCAGCATTTTCTTTTGCATAGGGAATCATTTCCACAAGATCTGCCTGCCATAAGTCATCAATACCCTTAATTTTAACATGTCTGCGTATAAAATTTTTACGTGCCGGCTTATGCAATTCATTGACTATTTGAAAGCGACTCATTTTATATATGTGGTCGAAGTATTAATGAAAGCTTATGAACTTTGGATTGTTATATATAAAATAATTTTTCCACATAATGTTTGGGATTTATTTAAAGCGAAAGATATCTAAGATTATGATCACTGCAACATTCAACAAAATGAATGAGTTAATAATTTAAATCTAGAACATCATAAATGCTAGTTGGTTTGTTCACAGCGTTGATAACAGTGAAGAAGCGGAGTCGAAACACCATTTTAAGATTGTTTTGAAATGAAATTAAATACGTTTTCTAAATAAGTTTATATAATATTGTTTTATTTATTTATTTATTTATTTATTTATACAAAATGCACATTATATTTATCTAATTTCACCATAATTAAGTGATCTTTACATAAATTGCTTAAATTTTGAACTTCCATTTCATTAAAAACGTTGAATCGCTCCGGCATAAATATAATGTTCTCCTCTGTCTCTATTAGGATTTTCACCCCATATCTAGTGTTGACTGATTTTACTTCTTGCACCACATAGTTTCTAGCCACCTCCAGATCTTCAAATTTTATTATTGTTTTCTCTGCAAACCTTTCCACGTTATTGAGTTTTTCTATAAGTTGTTTTCGAATATCCATGGTTGGTTGATTGTTAACAATCCTATGCTTACTCTCAGACTGATGATTTTCAAAGAAACTCACTATAATTTATACTAATTAGTAATTATGGTTTAATATGACTTTTAAACACGCGCGTGGTATCAAGTAACATTCAATGATTTCAACAACCATATCAGCAAAATAGAGACCATAAACATGTTTAATCATGTTTAACCACACAGATTAAATTTGCTTTCTTAGAAACAATTGCCCTCGTATCACGTTGCATCCTATGATTTCAACAACCACATCAGCAAAAAAAAAAAAAAAAAAGAGACAATAAAGAAACATGTTTAATCATGTTTATTCATGTTTAATCATACATATTAAATTTGCTATCTAAAAAACAATTTAAAGACAAGTAAACACGTGACCTCTAGGATGGCCTCATTTAAAACTATTCAAGAGTTTATATAGACTCAGTAAAGACTTGAACATTACATGAATCAGGTGTGAAAAGTCCAAAAAAAAAAAAAAAAATGGAATGTGAAAGAGAAAACCTTATCGAAATGGATTCAGTACATCGCGAGGAAAATGGAGATACATGTGGTTTATATGGCTTAAACGGTGGTATGAACAAGATACAGAATCGATTAAAATCATTCAAGAAGTTGTGGAACAAATGGATCATTGATCCATTACAACTATCTCGAGCTGGATTTTATTACACAGGTGTAGACGACTGCATCAAGTGTTTCAGCTGTAAAGGAGTTCTCGAAGATTGGAATATCACCTATGAAATATGGACAGAACATGCATTTTGGTTTCCCACATGTCAACACGTTAGAAACATCAAGGGTGAAGTGTTTATTGATAACATCCAAAACAAATGGAATCAAGAGGGTGTAATTCATTGTAAAAATAATATTTAAGAAATAAAAAATAGATTTCAAAAAGTATAAATTGTTTTTATTCATTTATTTTTGTTTGTACGAATACAAAGATCATTTATTATTTTTTGCTTACATAAAACTGGTATTTCATTGAACAATCTTGAATAATTAAAATAGTTATATCCTGTTACTGGTGGTATAAAAAAATCCTGTATTTGTAGAGAATGTGTTTTCCGATCGACACATTTTGCTAAGTATAAAAAGTAATAATTAGCGACATCAGTCCATACTGCCTCGCTCCAGATAATAATTGATTGCAAAAATGATGATAAAGATGAGCAGCGTTCCCATTCTTTGGAATTTAAAACGATTTATTTCCCACCACTCGTAAACAAAATGCGTCTTTCATTATTTCTACTGGTTAGCTTTACATCACAATTTCCATTCGTTTTTGTTAATTCATCAAAGGAAATGTTATTTACACAACTGAAGTGATTTTTTATTGTTTGTAAATTATTGAAAATTGTAGTCGTCCACATTTCAGCACTTAGTGTATGAAACATTGTATTTTTGAATAAGATTATAGTAGTTTTAAAAGTGTTAACATCATAACCAATGTTGAGATAACATGTATGTTGATCATTTAAAAAATATGTATGAGACAACAATAAATTAGGTATGGTCACCATCTTTTTTTTAATTATATTATTAACGCTTTTTACTTTAAACATATTATTTGGGTTTAAAGGCAAATGTAAACTAGCTTTTGATAAAAAAACAGCTTTCCTATTTATACCCTTCAAGAGTTGCACTATCTCTTTCACACATACAAATCATCTCATCTCTTGGTTCTTCTTGTCGATGAACTAAAATAACCAGCTAAGCAATTTCTGAAAGGTGCTGAATCATGTTTGTTTTTGTTCTTGTAGTTAAAATCTTAGGGAATTCTTTTTTAAAAAGTTTCTTTATTTTTACATCATTTTCAATCTGGTTTTTAATATTAAATAATTTTATAAATTTTTCCATTGAATTACGTTTACATCTATTTAACAAAAATATACAACAATATTGACCGCAAACTCCAGTGAATAAACTTTGTAATTGTTTATTATTGTATATAATACATTTACTGTTACATTTTAGAAACCTCTTAATCTCAGGATATTTCGTTGCTGATCTTCCATAAGAATCAAAAAATTCTCCACATCCATTTGATGGAAAATAAACAGCTAACCAATGTTGCCCTGGTTGATTTGATTTATCCGTATTAATAACATATAAAGCAGGTTTTGATTTAACCCTCTTTGGGATTGTGTTGATTGCAAAAACACCTTGAAAATACTTCTTAGTAAATTTATGTGATTTCAATGCTTTTTGAATGTCTAAAGTAGTCATTGTATTGACAATCATTTTGTACAGTATTGTTACAAACTAACTCTTTATTTTAGAATTGTGAGCTATTTATATTATTAATAGTTCGTTATAATATTACGATTTTTATCGATTTCTAGAGTAGTATCATATTCCAAGTACACTAGACATGTTTTAGTTGAGTTAAGAGCTTCTGCAAATCTTGCCTCTAATCTTAAGCTTCCTTGATTCATTAGAGAGTTACATGATAAAGTACTTGACATGTCTGAAGTTAAATCAAAAGCTAATAGGAAATAACCATTCTTAAACATTTCTTTGGTAATCAAATTTCCCTGAGGTGTGTGTAAAATTCCACTTGATGTAAATATTGTTGAATACGCTCTAGCGTAACTGACCCCGTCTGCGAAATTCATTTCAATCGGTGCACTAGGAACTTGAACCCCATTCATATAAATTGAGAACGAAGTTATTTTATTATTTTTAAAATTATATGGGTTCTTAGATCTTTTCCCAGAATACGCATCATTATCTATCATTGTAAATATTAGATTTGTTGGGAGCTGTCCTAACACAATATTATCCAGTGAAATTGAGTTTCCTCCGGCAGGAATTGTAAATGATTTAATTTCATTACGCTTGTAGTGGTATTTTGCTGTTGTATTTTCAAGCATTTTGTGATGAGCAATTAAAATATTTGGATTTATATGAGCATGTCTCAAGTAAAGTGTAGCTTCTGTTATTTTAACAATCGAAGTATCTGTATCAACACCGAGTAAATAAAACTCCGGTTTGTTCAATGTTAACGAAATTCGTAAATCTACATTGTTTAATAATAACAAAGGTTGATTGAGCATGTCAGCATGCAATTTTCCATATACTTCTACAATTCTACTGTTTTTAGTTAACGCTGCTCTTAATTTTAACCCATCGTTTTCATTAAGATTATCGAGATTTTTCGTCTCCAAACTCCATCCTGACAATTGCAAATGTGTTTTGTATGCATCATCACCATAATTTAATAGTTGTTCCAAATATGCTCGATAACTGTAATTCCCATCTGTTGAATTTATATTCTTCCCATTTAAAGAAATATTGACTTGATGAAACAGAGAATGCAGCATATTGTTTACCAAACTAGGCTGATCTTTATCTGTGTCTATATATACCTTGCCATCATTTTTAGTTACTTGAAATTTCAGGCACAAATTTATGGATGATAAATCTAAATACGAATCGCCATGACTGTAACAAGCAAATTCAATAACCGACTGATTTTCTAAACTGGTTATAGGCTTGTATGCTACTTCTTCATTTTTTAAAATACTTGTCTGAATTGAAGGCGGTTGAAATAAATCTAGTTCTGATTTCATACATTCTGTAAACGTCATTATGTAAAAATATCAATAATCCGTTTCTTGTTTGATTTATTTTTTAATATATTTTTCCTCTTTTTCACTCTATCACGAGCAACTTTCAACTGTTTACAACGGCTTCTCAAACAGCCTTTTATTGAATTTTTAGCTCCTGTACCAGACATTTGTTTAATTTTTTCTGCTGCTTTATCTCGTAGTTTATCAACCACTTGTATTGATCTATCACGAAGTATTTCATTAATCGGCTTTTGCGTTTGAAGAATGTCTGAACCAACCTGAAGCGCTTCACTTTTTAAGCCCTGAAGGGCTGATGTTAATATTGGTTTCAAGTATCGAAATATTCCTGCGAAAAATCCTCCTAATCCTCTTCCCTTTTGATATACTCTTTGAGATCGTAATAATGGACCAAAATCTTCATTGTTATACCCACCACCACCTGATTGGTTAGCATAGTACTTTGCGTAATAGTTATCCATTTGTAATTAATGTAATCTGTAAGATACCTCTTTATATACCTTTACGAAAGTGAAGTACTAGGTAGGTCATAAATAGTCCATCATTAAAATTGATTTGTTCTCCAGTTTCATCAGTTATTAAAATACTGATCTCTGATATATTATACTTTTCAATGGGACAATATTGAACATTATCTATTTGATACGATCGAGGTATGCTTCTATCAGCGTCTGTTCCTAGAGGATGCATATACAAACATGGTACAGATGCATCTCCGATAGTTCTCGGTTTGATTATATTACAATAAAAACATATGTAAAATGGAATTGGGTTGATATTTGTATTCACATCAATATAACTATCTTTAACATTTTTTATTTTAGCTTCAATCTGTTTTGTTGGTTTGAAATTTTTAATTTCCTTTTTTAAAGATTCTTTAAACTCTGGCCATCGCGTTATTCTAATTTGAGAAAATATTACATCAAAAAATTCCTCAAGTGTGTACTCTTGATTACATTTTATTAAGGGATAAACATCTTTTAACACTGGTAGCTGAATATATGGTTCATTCTTGTTATAATTGAATTTAACTAATTCAGCTGATGAGTTATATCGATCAAAGAAATTAGGTTCTTCAATTTTTTGATAAAATTTAGAGGTAGTTGCATTTAAAAATATTATTAATTCTATGTCTAAAGGAAGTATTTGTTCTGATGTCGATTTAATTGTAATTTTTGTTTCATCACTTATAGAAGTATGAGCGACGTTAGTTAGACCAACATACCATTTCTCATTAGAATCCAAATTTATAGTGTTTGGGAGTTTAACCGTGAACCTCGATAATGAATTTTTTGGGTAATATTTCAAAGAACTGTTACTTAAAAGAGTTACGTATGTGAAATTATCCATCACTGTTCTCATTAATAACTATTAAATTAATAAATTAAAACACCGATTTTATCCTTTATATAACTTTTTATTTTTAAAATTTTTATTTAATTCTTGACCAAGGTTGATTTCGTAAGCGTTCTTGTTCACTACGTTTTATTGTTTGAACTGTTAACGGACGATCACTTCTCCTCTGAGGTAGGTCTGAAGTTGTTTGTAGTGATCCTGGTTTTGGAGCCTGAAAAACACCTTTTTGTTTTTTAAAAATATGTTTTTTTGTTGGAACAGAGATTGTTGTTCCGTCCTTCATTTCAAATGTTCTGTACATATTAGAATGTGAAGAAATTCTTTCGCGTAAAATTTCTTTTGGATTAATAAACTCATCAGAAACAATACTATCATTATCATCATCATCATCATCATCATCATCATCTTTATCATCGAATACATCGCTGTTATTTTCAAATGTTTCTTCTGCATCTAATTGTGTAAACACTGGCTTAGGTTTTTCATCAGCATCTGTGTACTCCTCTTTTGCTTTAGGTATATCAGCTTGTGTATATTTATCAGAACCTTTTGATGATGCATCTGTATTTGTATCTTTGTTTTTAGAAATAATTCTTTTAGTTTGAACTCCCACTTCATGAACATGACGTATTGCTGGTTGATACAAATTAAATTTATCTTTATACGCATTTTTTCTTTTCATTGATGAATATGTTAATAAGTTCTGTCTATATAGATGCCACTTATTCAAATCAGTTAGTTTGTTGTTACGTAGAATTGATTTCATATTTTTATCTAATTCCGATAGTTTACTATCATCAATTAAAATTTTTTTAATTTTTTCGAAAATTTCTGGTTGTATAACAATCATCCGTTGTAAATTACTCATGATGTCTGATTAATTATTTGGCCTATCAACCCTGATAAAATAGTGCTGATTAAAACGGGTAAGAATCCACCTTTTTGTACAAGAATTTTACGCTTTGAAGAGAGACACAGTTTTGAACAAGCCAAGTCGCGAAGTTCTCTTTTATACTTTTTTAATTTTGTTTTACACTGTTTAGAAATTCTGTTGTTTCCATTTAATGTGTTGAGTGATATTTCACATAAAGTTTTTATAACTTCAGGGGTGCAGACTTTAAGTAGCGCTTTTCTTGTTTTTGAGTTACACTTTTTTAGCACATGTAGAATATGTTTGTTTGCCTTCAATCGTTTCATTTTTTATACACACTTTTTTATTTTCGAATAAAATTGATGGACAATAGCATGTGAAATAGCCTTTTTTTAAGATATCGGTACGGAAACGAAATAAATCATTAACTGATTGTGTTAAATCAAATAGTAAATAACCATGAGGTCTCGAAGTAGCTTCATTATATACCCTCATAAGTTCCGCTGTGTTTTCAGGGTATATTTGTCTGGCTAGAGAACAAATCTGAGATCTGTCTCGTGGATTTTTAAAAACTACAAGATATTTACAATTTAAAGAAATATCTCGACAATATTTTGCCTGATGAAACACATTCTGAGTTACTAAAATAATAGATAAATTATTATGATGTGAACCTTTGGTAAAAAGTTCACAAATATTTTTATTATACGCTTCTGTCATTAGATCATCTAATATTATGATACTTCCGTCTTCGCAATTCTCAAAAGTATCTGGGATATTTTTTATAATTTCTATTTCATTTGTTTCATAGATATCTTGTGGTATCGCTTTTGAGTTTCCATTACACCACACAATTTTATTAAATTTTTTACCATCATTTAAATGTTTTAATAAATTTAAAACGAAAGTTGTTTTTCCACACCCTGAGGGTCCCGCAACCATCATTGTAAACGGTTTAACCATATACATTATTCTAATGTATCATACAATAAATGCGTACCCTTTTATAACTTCTAAATAGAATGATTTTTTTTTCACGAAATGCAGATGTAATATAACAGGTTGATAACTATACAAATACACTTCAATTCAAATATTTTCTCTTACATATACAGAATTTCATTATGTACATTACAGCAAATTTTACGCCAAGGTTAAATTATAAAATATTATTATAACTATGCAGTTATGCATTCTCCGGAAATGTCAAGGTTGAATTAAAAAAAAAAAATATTATTATAACTTTACACTATCTAATTTCAATTAATAAAAAATTATTATCGTATACAAAATATTTTTAAAGCGTGTAGAGTTTGTAATCGACATTTAGGGGTATTATTATATTATTGTAATTTTTTTATTTCGCTGAACATGCGGAATTTTTTTTTTAAACCATAAATAGTTGATGATTCACAATCTCGCTCGTAGTATGATGGTTAAGACAGTTTCTTACCATGCAAAAGTCTCGAGTTCGATTCTCGTCGATGACCATGAATTTTTCTTGTTGAATTTACACATGTTTTATCATTATTACAGAGTTTAGTTACTTTGATTGCACTGTACAGAGATTTAGTTACTGTGGTTGCACTGTGTAGTATGCATATAAAAAAAATACGTAAACGTTCATGTTGTTGTAATTTACATGTAAAAAATGTTTGGTGTAAAATCTTTTTCGGCTGGCCCAGGACAATCCACTTTACACTACTGGTTTCATCTTATTCTGATGTTAGACATATGTATATCAAAAATGCATTTCATACAATTACTACGCATTTACTGTTTATCGAAGTACTTGCGACGCAATTTATGTCTTATTTTGATGTAAAGTAGGCATTCAAAATAAATTTGTTTCAACACCACGATATTTGTTAGATAGCTTGGATCGAAAATAAATGCACATGCGCAAGAATATTTGTTTCGTGCGAAAAGAAGCAAAATGCTGAAATTTCATATACAGTGCTGGTAAAAAAAAATTGGGCAATAGTTATTTGTATATCAAGAGCGCAAAGTGCCAGTTTGTCACGCGAGAAAGGAAATTGCTGGCCAACGGGACGGAGGCCAGCAACCTTTCGAGCGTGACAAACAACTTTGCGGACGTGTTTCACACTTTATTTTTCCTACAATCATTTTAAAAAATATAATAAAAAGATAATTTTGTAGTAAAATTTACTATACTGACAATACGATTTTATTTTAGGACCGACATTTTGTTCAATCGAGTAGTCAAAGATTTTTTTTATTTTTCATAAAGAAAAACAAAAATTTGGTTTGATGTTTTATACAAACATTAGTCTTTCTTTAAACATGCGTGCGGTTTCAAGTTTTGTCACACGTTTCTAAGAGAAACGTGTGACAAAGTAATTTGTTTATTAACTGTCAAAAAACAGACACTTTGGGCTTTGAAAACGGAGAAAAAAAGCCTGCTTTTCACGGCGATTGTAGGAAAACAAATTTATTGCAAATTGGAGTCTTTTTTTGCTAAAAATACAAAACTTTTGAAAGCAATTGGTTTATTGTTTCATTTTAAATGCATGTATGACGTAATTTTTTGAAAAAAAAAAATTGACCTGCAATGAAAAATGCCAAAATATTCAAAATACGTTGATTGGTGTTAAAGTAATGTAATAAATTAATCACTTAATTTGTATTTTTTTGTTTGTTTTTTATTGATTTATAGAAGTTCAATCTTTCATATTAATATTTTGTAGGACCGCCTTTTGCTTTTATTACACCGGTACAACCCCGCAACTGATGTGCAAAAAAATTGGGCAAGCAATTATTGTTTTTATAAGCCTACCGTTCTTGGTCGTCATTAGGATGCAGATATTTTATTGCCTGTAATTTATTTTTTGAGTATAAATAGTGCATATTTTGAAAGATTAAGTTATTCTGTAAGTGATCCTAGACAAATAAAGAATAAAGTGCAATTTTAGTTAAAAAAATGGGAAAAGTTAGTGACCAGTGTAAAAGCAATATGTTGATTTTGGCGTGAGAAAATTTAACCACGCGTGAAATAGGTGAAAGATTAAACATTCCTAAAAGTACTGTCGCGTGGAATATTAAAAAAATCGAGAGATGGGCAGTACACAAAGAAAGAAAGGCTCTGGAAGGCCCAGAAAGACAACGCTAGTGGAAGATCGTTTTATACTATTACAAAGTCGTCGGAACCGTTTTAAAACTTCATCGGACATAAGACAGGATCTTGAGCGAGCAACGGGAAAACAAATTTCAGCCGGCTTAGTGAGAAAAAGACTTGTTAAAGCTGGTTTGAGAGCACTTAAACCAGTCCAGAAGCATGAGTTCGCATTACTAGTGAAGAAAAAACGTTTGCTATGGGCCCAGGAGCATGTTAATTGGACTCTAGAGATGTGGAATGATGTGATTTTCTCCGATGAATCAAAATTCAAGCTGCATGTTGGAGATGGAGAAATTTTCGTAAGGAGAAAACCTGGCGAGAGACTTAGCAACGAATGTCTTTTAAGACTTCCACCGAAAAAGAAGGAGTTATGGTCTGGGGATGCTTTTCTGGAAATGAAACCGGTCGATTGTGCTTCCTTAGTTCCAGCGTTACAGCAGCTGTTTATCTGCAGGTCCTTCAGAACGAATTTGAGCCTTCTGCGTTTAAGCTTTTTGGCGAGACTTGCAAATTTATTTTTCAACAGGACAACGCTCCGTGCCATACCGCTAAAATTGTGAGTTATTAATTTTGAATTGTAGATAGACAAATTGGCTTTCAGATAAACATAAATAATTTGTTAAAAACTTGTTTTTTTTTCTTATCTCTTCATTTAAAGGTAAAAAAGTACTGTGGCGACTCACTCACAATTCAATTCAAATATTTAATCATACAATTCAATTCAATCATTTACATAAATATTCATCACTCGTTCTTCGCCACAATTCGCGCACCCATATTCACACGCATGTACATGAACGCACCTTGTTCACCAACGCAACACACTTCATTCTTTAAAAATATACAGATGTCAAAAATCTCGCGCGAAAAAGGAAATAAAAAAATGACACAATCGTTTTGCTATCGTGGAGAACAACATCGGGGACGTTTTCCAGTTTCATTTATTTTAGTATTTTGCTCGCGATTTATTTGACCAAACAAAAACATAAAACAATATAAAAATAGTGTGCTACAGTGGTGAAGAGTATTTTCTTTCTTTTTTACCTAAAGTGTAATTAGTTATTAAGTAATAAGTAGTTTCATGTGGATTAAAATGTTTATAAAAAATATGGCGTTTTATTTGAACATTAAAGTGTAAGCGTCATAAGTGGTGACCACCGACGACCGTATTTACGGCTCATACAACATAAAATAGCGAACACAAACAAAAACAAAAAAAAAAATTACCACACAACATTTTTAAAGCTGAATTTAGCAAAATAAAGAAATAGTTTATATACAGTATATAGATTTATATATATAGATCGGCCGGGTGCAAAATCGCGCACCGGTCAGTGGGTGAGTAAATCATTTCATGTAATTTTAAAATAAAACAAAAACAATACTCCTCACACCCTCAAATATACATTTTTTGTTTTTTTTTTTTTTGTTTGATTTTTGTTCCATGAAAATTAACATATAAAACGACGAATACGTATTACAAAAAAAACACGCGCATACACATAAATATGTAAATTGGAGTCAACAACAACCATATTTAAAAATACTCAAGCAACGCATCAATTTAATAATACAAGCGCACATATGTACATATCAGGAGTCAGTTTTAAAAAATAAAAAAAAAACAACACCACACATTTTCAATTGCAATCAACGGTAAAACGAAGCAGATTTATTTTTTTTTAAACGTGCTATATACACTTATAAGGACACGGAACGGCGCATTAAAAACGAGTTTATTCCGTCAGACAATAAATAAGGCCGGGTGCGAACAAACCCACCGGCCACTTGGTGAGTACCGCTTGTTAAGTAAATACAAGTAACAATCGATACTGCTAACGTTTTATTTTTATTTTTTTTTTACGCACCTATTACACCAACGAAACGTTTTGGTTTTAAAAAATAAAAAAAACATAAATCCAAGACGCATTCAACAAGTGTCATTTGTGAGGTTATTGTGTTAAATATTAAGAAGACACGGAGCACAAATAACGACGGATTACATACAACTATAACAGCAACGTAATAAGGCCAACCATAACATCAAGGTCAAGCAGCGTATATAATCATACAGCTGATACTGAATAGTACATAAAACAGTATCAATACAAGCAATTACAAAATAAAACAACAACAACAACGGCAATCAACATCAACAAAATCGAAACGACATCAGTAAAAACGCAAGTTTTTGAATCTTAACTTTAAATATTATTTTTTGTTTGTTTTATTTTTATTATATACATATATTTTTATTGCTCTATATACAACACAAATATTGTCAATTTCCTTTGTAAACCTTTCACCACTGGGTCATACGCGCGGTTTCTTTTGGGAAATAAGTAACGACGGCGATTCGATTATTCGCCTACGGATAGTAAAATTTTTTTCGTTATATTTTATTTCTTTTGTTCTTCCAAAAATTTCAACGAGCCCCCCCAATACGAGGTGACACGCCCGTCCTGTAATTCGGGGGTATCTCGTCAGCCAACACGTGCCACGATTACTGTTTCTCATACAAGGTAACCATTCCTCCAAAACACATTTTTTTTCCCTCTCTCTTTTTCTCTCTCTCTCCACTACATATATATATTTTTTTTTTCGATATTTTCACTACACGGTACTCATCCCGAAATTATATTTTCATTCGATATTTTTCTTATTACTGGTTTCGGCATATTTCAATTTTGGGTTACGAGCAAATTATGTCTGATATAGAGGATCAAAGCCACGACGCGAATATGACCTCCCCAAAAATAAAAGGCGAGGTTGAGGCCACCTCTAAGACGATTAGGCTCCAACAATTTTGGTTAGACAACCCCAAAACGTGGTTCAATATGGCCGAGCTACAATTTAAAATAACAAACATAAAAACAGAGAAAGAAAAATTTCTAAGTCTTCTGTCCGCACTTTCTCCCCAGGCGAGCGACACAGTGTCCGATATCCTAGAGAATCCACCAGAGGAAAGTTTATATACAACTTTGAAATCGGCACTGCTCACACGTCTGACGCCTTCGGACGAGTCTAAGCTAGAGGCGTTATTAACAGGCCAAGAATTGGGAGACAGACGGCCATCAGAGGCACTACGACACATAAAAAACCTAGCGGGCACACAATTTCCAAATAAAGTCATCAAGTCACTATGGATGCGACGAATGCCGGAGATTATCAGAATAGCGCTGTTGGCACAGCCTGACACTCGAGGCCTTGATGACCTCGCAGCTACAGCTGACAAACTACATGCGGCATTGTCAGCCACACAAAATCAAAATATTTCGGCCGTGACACGCCAATCTCGCCCTACCGTTCGTGCAGATTCGGGTCGACGACCCACGGCAAGCACATCCAACAGTGCCACGATTGAAGAACGCCTGGAAAAAATTGAAGCCAAACTAAATAATCTAGCAAATAATACGAATCGTAGCCGTTCAAGGGGTCGGCGATTAACATCACAATACCGCCCGAACAACAACAAACGCCGATACGATAAATGCTGGTATCATTATAAGTTTGGCGCAGCTGCGCGAAGATGCACGGAGCCGTGCAATTTTAAGTCGACATCTACATCCAGCATGGAAGTCGACCAACATGCAAAAAACGAGTCCATCACCGGGTAGAGACGACAACTTCGCACACCCATCATTTAGGTCGTTTGTTCCTCCACGACCACAAAAATAATTTAATATTCCTCATAGACACGGGCGCTGACCTTTCGGTCATTCCAGCCCGATTTTTCAAAAATTCGTTTTCGTTCACAAAACGAAATCCTGATCTAGTTTTATCGGCCACCAATAACACCACAATCCACACCTACGGCAGCAAATTGCTTCAGGTGGATATCGGACTTAAGAGAACCTTCACACATGCTTTCATTTTAGCTGATGTGAATCGTCCGATTATTGGCGCCGATTTCTTGTGTAAATTTGGCCTCCTTGTTGACCTCAAAAACAAAAGGCTGGTTGATTCAGCGACTAAGCTGTCAATCTATGCCACAATGGATCGTGATAACACACCAACTCCGATCCATTTTGCAGTCAACAACGGTTAAGCCACTCTGCTTAAGAATTTTCCTTCACTTACAGCAGAGCCGAACTATAACTTACAAGTTCGACACAACGTGGTTCACCATATCGTCACAGCAGGCCATCTGCCCGTGTCAAGACCACGTCGGCTAGATCAAGTGAGACATAAAGCCGCTCAAACAGAATTCCAGCACATGGTGGAATTAGGGATTTGCAGGCCATCTGCATCTCCCGTCTCTTGTCCACTTCACATGGTGAAGAAAAAAGATCAAGATTGGAGACCATGTGGGGACTATCGACGTTTAAACACGGTTACAACACCGGATCGCTACCCGATTCCCCACATACAAAATTTCTCTATGCACTTGCATGGTTGCAAAATATTCTCCAAGATTGATCTTGTCAGAGCATATCATTTAATTCCCGTCGCACCTGAAGACGTTCATAAGACGGCAATCACAACACCGTTTGGCCTATTCGAATTCACCCGGATGCCATTCGGCTTACGCAATGCCGCTCAAACCTTTCAACGTTTCATGAACGAAGTCGTACGTGACTTGGATTTCGTCTTCGTTTATATTGACGACATTCTTGTTGCGTCACAAACTGAGGAACAACACAAACTGCACTTGGAACAACTTTTCCACAGGCTAACACAGTTTGACGTTCATATCAAGAGCTCAAAATGCGTCTTTGGCGTGTCCACTCTTGACTTCCTCAGTCATAAGATAACACCTAATGGTATTCTGCCGTCCCAAGAACGAATTAATGCCATTAGGGATTTCCCAGCCCCTAATACAATCAAAAGTATACAGCGATTTGTCGGCATGGTAAACTACTACCACCGATTCATACCAAAACTCGCTCAAACACTCGCACCAATTCACAGCCACTTGGCAGCTTTACTCAAGAAGCCCAAGATAGCCAAGAATTTCTCTTGGCCAGATGAATGTCAACATGCATTCACGTCATTAAAAGCTGAATTGGCCCAGATAACACTTCTGGCACACCCACTGAGCGACTCAAAGCTCAGCATAACCACTGACGCATCAAACACTGCTGTCGGTGCAGTACTACAACAGTACAACAACGAGTGTTGGGAACCACTGGGATTCTTCTCCAAGAAACTATCGGATGCCGAAAAGAAATATTCCGCATTCGATCGGGAATTACTCGCAATTTATCTAGCAGTCAAACACTTTAGATATTTTGTCGAAGGTCGGGATTTCACAATATACACCGATCATAAACCTCTGACACGAGCAATTCAGTCTAAAACTGAACGTAATCCGAGGCAATCTCGCCACCTGGATTACATAAGTCAATTTACCACGGACATTCAGCATGTTCACGGACACGACAACGTTGTCGCAGACACACTATCACGAACTTCCGACAACGAAACGGCCTCAGTCGAGACACATATCGACTTGCAAAAAATAGCAAACGCACAAAAAGCAGACCTAGAACTTCAGAATTTACTTTCTGGTTCCGAATGTCACACTAGTTCCTCAATGAAACTAGAGCTTTTCAAACTACCTGGCCTCGAAATATTCTGCGAAATCGCAAATGGGAAGAATCGCCCATACATCGCAGAATCATTACGTCGTACAATCTTCGAAACATTACACAACATTTCACATCCTGGAGTTCGTGCAACTCGTAAATTCATTTCCGCTCGCTACTTTTGGCCCAGTATAAACAAAGACGTAGGCAATTGGGCTCAGTCTTGTTTATCCTGCCACCGTGCTAAAGTTCAACGGCACACAAAATCACCCCATGGACAATTTGAAATTCCGCCTGGTCGATTTGAGCATATCCATATAGACATCGTAGGACCACTTCCGCCATCTAATGGATACTCATATTTACTCACTTGTGTCGATCGCTTCACTCGCTGGCCCGAAGCATACTGCATGACCAATATGTCAGCTACAACCATAGCCAGTACCTTTGTCAACAACTACGTATCACGATTCGGCGTTCCCCTTAACATCACAACAGATCAAGGAACGCAATTTGAGTCCAAACTTTTCACCGAGTTAACAAAACTCCTTGGCTCACATCGGATACGGACAACGGCTTACCATCCACAAGCCAATGGCATGGTCGAACGCTTCCATCGGCAACTCAAAGCCGCATTAATGGCCAGAAGCAATACAATCAATTGGAGTTCGGAAATACCAATCATACTACTTGGTATCCGAGCAACAGTGAAGGAAGATCTTAAGTGCTCACCGGCAGAATTAGTTTACAGTCAAACCATCAAACTACCCGGTGAGTTCTTTATCGATAATCCTCCTTCACCACTCCCAACTACCGACACAATCATCGACCAACTGCGAAAAACCATGCGCAACCTTATACCTATAACACCACGTCAATCCAAACAAGATGACATATTTGTTCCGAAATCGCTCAACAACTGCGATTTTGTTTTCATAAGAACAGACAAGGTTCGCACGGGATTAACTCCTCCCTATGAAGGTCCGTATAAAGTTATACGCAGACTTAGGAAACATTTCATCGTATCGATTAATGGAAAAAATTCCAACGTTTCAATCGATCGACTTAAACCAGCTTACGGAATACTTAGTTCGGCTGAGCAAACATCAAGCCATCGGGTTCACAAAACCGTCCGTATTGCTTCCACTCCTACAATCATTCCCTAGGGAGGGGGAAAATCACTCGCGGGGGAGTCCTGTGGCGACTCACTCACAATTCAATTCAAATATTTAATCATACAATTCAATTCAATCATTTACATAAATATTCATCACTCGTTCTTCGCCACAATTCGCGCACCCATATTCACACGCATGTACATGAACGCACCTTGTTCACCAACGCAACACACTTCATTCTTTAAAAATATACAGATGTCAAAAATCTCGCGCGAAAAAGGAAATAAAAAATGACACAATCGTTTTGCTATCGTGGAGAACAACATCGGGGACGTTTTCCAGTTTCATTTATTTTAGTATTTTGCTCGCGATTTATTTGACCAAACAAAAACATAAAACAATATAAAAATAGTGTGCTACAGTGGTGAAGAGTATTTTCTTTCTTTTTTACCTAAAGTGTAATTAGTTATTAAGTAATAAGTAGTTTCATGTGGATTAAAATGTTTATAAAAAATATCGCGTTTTATTTGAACATTAAAGTGTAAGCGTCATAGTACTTCGAAGAAAAAGTATCGATGTGTTGA